>PVKU01000460.1:334895-463592 GCA_004027475.1 Anoura caudifer
CCCCCCGCCAAGAACTGGTGTCTATTATGGGTTTGGTGAAACGTACGTTTGTCCAGCAAAGGTCTCCTTCCCTGCTTGGTGTATCTAAAATCATGCAACATCCGGTATCGGCAGTTTTGGCTGTCTGCTTATTCTGTGCCCCACCATGGAGACCCCAGGCTGTGAGAGGTGGTTTGGGGTGGGGCCACCGTCACTCAGAAGGAAAAGCTATAGTCATGGCAGCAAACTGGATTTTGTTTTTATCCTCTCCTGAGAACGTGCTTATTGATTTTAGAGAGAGGGGAAGGGAGGGAGGCCGGGAGGGGGAGAGAAACATCAATGTGAGAGAGACATCGATTGGCTGCCTCCCACACGTGTCCTGACTGGGGATCAAACCCATAGGCTGTGCGTGTGCCCTGACCTCGAATCAAATCTGCAGCCTTTTGATTTACAAGACGACGCTCCAACTAGCGAAGCCACACTGGTCAGGGCATCAAACCTGATTTTAATGTGATCACTGAGTTTTGAGAAGGGAAAGTAAGTTTCTCCTAGACATGCATGCTGTCATGTGCCCCTTAGGTTGCCCTCCTGGGGGGCTTACTGGTCATGGAACATGGCATCCGTAGTGGGGGCATGGTTGGGGGTGGGGAGGTCGAGGCCTCCATCAGGTCTCCAGGTAATAGAGGTGTGCGAGAAGTAGTGTTCATTTAGGGAGGGGGAAGAAGAGGTTTAGGACTTTTTCCTGTCTTTCTTACCTGCTGTCAAAGGGCCATTCCAGCACTTTGTCTCTGGCCTCTGTTTTGTGAATTACCTGGTTTGGGATGAAATAAGAGATACTATTCACACATAACTTGAAGTACTTGGAGATTCTTAATAGGACAGCGGGCCATGAGCCTCAGGCAGCTCCATGGCCCTGTGCAGTTGACAGCCTCCAGGCACATGGGGTCACCCAAGCCCTCAGACAGTGGAACCGAGCCTTGAAGGTGCTAACCAAGACTCCCACTGGGGACACCCGTCGGGGCACACGAAAGTATATACAGGGCTCGGAAAAACACTGCGACTTGTGGGCAGTGGAGTTCCTGCGCAGGTATCTTGCTCTGGGCGTCCAGTATTTAGTGAGGATGGCCTTCAGGTCAAGGAAAGCACCAGCAGGTGGTGATTGGTGCCTAACCGCGGCCACCTTTGTTGTCCACAGCTCCAATGGTGGCAGTAAGACATCTCCGGCCCTCTGCCAGTGGTCCGAGGTGATGAATCACCCTGGCTTGGTGTGTTGTGTCCAGCAAACGACAGGCGTGCCGCTGGTAGTTATGGTGAAACCAGACACTTTTCTCATTCAAGAGATAAAGACTCTTCCTGCTAAAGCAAAGGTCAGTGCCCACTCTCCCGTCACTTGAACAGACTGAGCCTGGTGTAGTTTTATATTTGTCTGTTACGCTCCTTTCCCAGCTTTTTCAGTGGAGGCCTGGAAAAGCGTTTGGATCCATTTTTTCCTGCACGCCTGTGTCACTTTCATGCAGCCTTGCAGCTGACCATGAAACCAGTTGCTTCTCTGCCTCATTCTGTCTGTAGGTTCTGATCGGTAGGCGCAGGAACTAACGCCCGCCTCTGTCCCCTTCCCCCAGATCCAGGACATGGTCGCCATCAGGCACACAGCCTGCAACGAGCAGCAGCGGACGACGATGATCTTGCTGTGCGAGGACGGCAGCCTGCGCATCTACATGGCCAACGTGGAGAACACCTCCTACTGGCTCCAGCCGTCCCTGCAGCCCAGCAGCGTCATCAGCATAATGAAGCCTGTCCGAAAGCGCAAAACAGCCACCATCAGTAAGGCCCTCCTCACGGCTGCTGGGGGGTGGGGTGGCAGTCTTCCAGATGGCGGCTCGGTGTGGGCTGGGGTGAACGTCTGTGAGGAATCAGTGGCTATCCCGCGTGCACATTTTAAAAATATTTTTATTTATTTTTTAAAGATTTTATTTATTTATTTTTAGAGGAGAAGGGAGGGAGACAGAGAGGGAGAGAAACATTGATTGGTTGCCTCTGCCCACCCCAACTAGGGACCTGGCCCACAACCCAGGCGTGTGCCCTGACCAGGAATCGAACCAGCAACCTTTAGGTTCGTTTGCCGACACTCAGTCCACTGAGCCACACCAGCCAGGGCCTGCTTGCACATTTTGTAAAGATAGGGATGTGGGCTGGCTGATTTCCAAAAGCAGAGTGGAATGTCCTGAGGCCGTCAGTGTTCCGTGTGGCTCTGGAGGCACGTTGCACAAGTGGGACATGCCCACTGGCGTCCACCTGGGCCGGCCATGCTCCAGTGCCCAGGAAAGAGTCGTCCCTCAGTCCATGCTTGAATGTTTTGTCTGGGTTTAGGGGAAATATCTTGCCTGGTGTGAAGTGCAGGACAGAGCTGATGGGGGAGCAGGCCCTTCAGTTGGTCAGTTTCCCCCTGAGCAGCGAGGAGCCACGCACAGGTCTCTGAGCTGGGAGCCTTGCTCCTGACCAGTAGAGGACTCTTCGGGGAACGAAGGCCTGAGTGTAGGAGTGAGGGAATCTGGCTCAGCACAGCCCGTCGCGGGGGTCCTCCCACGCCCTGCGTGGGAGATGGCGATGCTGCTCGTCCTCCTGTGAAGAAATACTTCCTGTTAGTTTTACATAAAGCAGCTGCTAGAGGACCCACGCTTGTGTCCTAAGCAACACCAGGCCAGCCCCGGGTGTCTGTCTTGCTTGGCGGTATTGCGGTTACAGGGGTGAGGCTGTTGGCCAGCACCCCACATGTGGGCATTATTCTGGTGCAAACACTGTAGCTCAGGGTCTGTCTAGAAAGCTCGGAGCATGCGAGTGCGGGCTCGCTGGGGGTGGGCAGGAGGAGGCAGAGACCACACTCACTAGTGCTCTCTGGCAATCTGGTGCCGCTCTCTGCAGCGACGCGCACGTCCAGCCAGGTGACTTTCCCCATCGACTTCTTTGAGCACAACCAGCAGCTGACGGATGTGGAGTTTGGTGGTAATGACCTCCTGCAGGTCTACAATGCACAACAGATAAAGCACCGGCTGAACTCCACTGGCATGTACGTGGCTAACACCAAGGTGAGGACTGCGTCTGGCCGGGTTCCGCCCCTCAGAAACGGTGTTGTTCGAGAACATACCTCTTTCTAGAATGCAAGTATGAGGTATTTTCCCTTCATCCTAGTCGAGTGGTCCCCGGAGTAAACAGATGTCTTGACTCCCACACGGAAGGACTTCTGCCCAACGTTACCCGCAGGGCTACCGTGCGGAGGACCAGGGGTGGTTCAGGCTGGGGAAAAGGAGGCCTGCAGCGGAAGAGCTCCGCTCCCTGCCTCGGTGTGCCCATCCTCGGCCACGAGGCAGTGATTACCAGAGGGCTGGGAGGGCACAGGTCTTGTCCGGGGTCACATGCCGAGCGGCGTCCGAGAAGGCATGTGCAGGTCTGCCCGCAAGAACTCGTGCTCATCCTCCGGTGTGTGCCTTTCCACCCTGCAGCCCGGTGGCTTCACCATCGAGATCAGCAACAACAACAGCACGATGGTGATGACAGGCATGCGGATCCAGATCGGGACGCAGGCCATCGAACGGGCTCCGTCGTATATCGAGATCTTCGGCAGAACTATGCAGCTTAACCTGAGTCGCTCACGCTGGTTCGACTTCCCCTTCACCAGAGAAGAAGCCTTGCAGGCCGATAAGAAACTGAACCTCTTCAGTGAGTCACCAGCCCCTGGCACAGACTGTACCCTTCCCGTTGTGACTGCTGAGCTAGGGCCACTTCCCGGTTGGCTCCCCGTATTCTAGGCACCCTGTACTCCGGTGACTCTCTGGCCTCTACTGGCATGAACCTCTGAGCTTCATTTGAGATACAAAGAGGCAGGGTGACAGGAAAAGGATGTACTTGAGAGTGGGATGGGCCCCAGGGGGACAGACACCCGTAGGGTCGCGCTCTGCCTCAGTGCCTACTTCTGTAGGCGTGGGTCGGCCTTGCCACGGGGCTGCCTATGTGTTTGCGCAGAACGGAGGCAAGGTCAGTGTGTGGAATCACAGGGCTGCCTTAAAGCGCAGACAAGAGCCGTGGGCCCCACGTCTCTGGGAGGTGTTTGGCGGTCCCTGCCTTGCCGTGCTGTTGAAGACTTTAAACCCTCAGAGTACCAATCCCTGAGTCTTTCACGAGGCTGGCACCTCTTTCCGGTGCTCACTGGCCAGCCTCTGATGCTGCGGTGTGGATGATGGTGGTCTGCTTTGAGCAGAGGGAGTGCTCCGTGCTCCCTTGGGGTGGGGGTGGGTGGCGTGGTCCCCGACAGCACCAGGGGGTCTGATCCTCACAGCGGTGGTCAGCGGCTATTCCTCCACCTCGTAGACTGTGGTCAGTGGAAGTGTGTTTTCATGTTTTCAGCATCTATGCAAGACTGAGGTGCTGCAGCACCCTCAGGAGATAAGGTTTGTCTGTGGCTGTGAAGTGCATGTGGTTTGCTACTCTGCCCAGACTTAGTCTGCTCTCTGCTTCGGAGGCAGTGGCGTTAGCCCTTCAGAGAACGTGCTCCTTAAAGCCTCCTCTTGCTTATTGTAGTCGGGGCCTCCGTGGATCCGGCAGGAGTCACCATGATCGACGCTGTGAAAATTTACGGCAAGACGAAGGAGCAGTTTGGCTGGCCAGATGAGCCCCCGGAAGAGTTCCCGCCTGCCGCCGTCAGCAGCATCTGCCCTTCAAACCTGAATCAGAGCAATGGCACCGGAGAGAGCGACTCGGCTGCCCCCGCTGCGGCCAGCGGCACTGTCCTGGAGAGGTAGCAGCGCTGGCGGGGGCTGGCTGCAGTCCTCACCTGTTTTCACCCTCCCTGACGAGCTTGTGTCTTGAGAGAGCCAGTCTCTGCGAACTGCCCCAAGTCTAGCCTTTGATTTTCAAGTTTTCACACAACTCTCTGGCACTCTGGTCTCCTTAGTGCGCAGGCCAAGCCTGGAAGTGTGCTGAGAGCCATCCGACTGCAGTCCCTGCCTGGGGCTTCTGTGTCTTCTCTTAATGCTCAGGTATCCTTTGGAGCAGCCAGAGGACGCTAAGAAGCTTAAGCCAGGATTATGGATTAGGATCCAGTCTTGCTGAAATTATAGGGGAAAATCTTCCCTTTCATTCTAATTCCATCGTTTTCTCATCTTTCTCTGCAGCAGCAACTTACGTGGTGGTAACACTGCTGCCAGAGGTTGGCTACTGCATCTGTAGCAGAGCTGAGAGCCTCCTAGGCTCCCTCCAGTGGCCTTCTTAAGCACTGCGCTTGGCTTCTTTGCACTAGGTAGCTGCTGGGGCAGATGAAGTAACTCGTGATGTAAGATGTTGAGTTTCTTACATTGTAAGTCAGAAGAATAGCCTGGCTTGGAATCACCACCTCCACCAGCAGCCACCCTCTCTCCCTTTTCCCTCTCTCTCTCTCTCTCTTCCTTTGTTCCCCTTACCCTATTCTTATATTGTTTGCTTAGGATGTGTTTCCAGGTTTCTCTGAGCTTCACATTTTTTTCCTTTTTTTTTCTTTGCTTCTCCCCAAAGTTCTGAAACTGAGTCCCTAACCAAGCTGGACCGGTTAGTATGCCTTCTTTCTTTTCTCTGCACGAGTGAGTGTGTGTCAGAGAGCCATGCGACCCGAAGTGGCTTGGCGTCGGGCCTGCTTCTGTGGAGCGCCCTCCTGCTTCTTTCTGTCTGGTCATTGCATGGCTGCAGAGCTGTCCGTGGAGCAGTGGGGAATGGGGAGGGCGGTGCGTGCGCACTTGGTGTTGGCCGCTTCAGACCTCGCTGGCTTTGTCTTCCTCACCCTGTTCCTCTCTGTGCCCCCTCTGCAGTGGGCGAGAAGGGTGGCCAGGGGCGGTGGGACAGCGGAGGAGTCCTACCATCTGAAAAGCCACTGGAGAGCTTATTCCGTCCCACTTCGTTTTACGCCTCTGGTCCCTCTTCCCGAGCTCTTTACTGCCTTCCTCTCCCCCTTGACCTTTCCCTCCAGCTGCCCTTTCAGTCCTTCCTTTGCTGTCCGAGCGTTGGTCGTCAGAACGTTGGTCTGCACACTGTGCACACGAAACCCCCAGGGTCGGCCCTGGGGAGCATGCTCCGTGGTGCCCTCCTGCAGTTGGGTTTCCTGTTCCTTACCCAAGAGAAAGTTGCTCAGGTTTCTAAAGGTGCTCTGAAGGATCATTTAAACGTTGGCGTTGGCACGCTCCTGAAAACATGGTTTGCCCTCTTCTCATACCTGGGGACTCATAGGAAGTACCTTTGTGCCTTTTTTAAGAGGCGTAAGTAAAGCGTAAGCTACCTTTACCAGTATAAGAAGACGGCCTTATCTTTTCCCTGGTGTGAGTGTCCCTTTGCCTGTGATCTGTGGGCACCTGAGCATCAGGCCTCGTCGCATCTAGACTGCTAAGCCCATTTCGGTGATCCCTGTCGTAGGCAGCTGAAGGAGCACGTTTATCCTCTTTGAGGAAGAAGAGCCCTGTCTCTGAGTTACGGATAATGAGCGTGGCCTCAGGTTGATCTCCAAGCAGGCGCCAGGTTTCTTCTGGCCCGTACCACCGGGAACGATGTGCATGGTGCTCGTGGCAGGCCTTCTCGTGCTCCGATTTTGCGTTTGGCGTTCATTAGCTGCCCCAGGGTCCTCACGACTCTGGTTTGCACTGGTTAAAGCACAGGCAGAGAGAAGGGCTGTTGGACTGAAGCCAGCTTTCCTGTCTCCCTAGGCTGGTTGTGAGTTCTTTAGAAGCCCTGGAAAGCTGCTTTGCTGTTGGCCCAATCATCGAAAAGGCAAGTTCCTTTTTCAAAGTACACGGGAGGCTTCTGGAGAAGCAGGAGGGCAGTGGAGTCGTTGGAGGCCCCGAGGACTCGCAACTGAAGAACATTTATAGCTTAATCTTGATTTGCAGAGAGGCTCCAGGGAAGTCTTCAGCTTAAGGCCTTCTGTCCTCCTTTTAGCGGACTGTAGTGAGAGTGTTTCATAGAATAGGATGTGTGCTGGTAAAAGAACACTACTCCGGAGTCATGAACTTGGACTCAATTTCTGCACCTGAGTTGTGAGATTATAATTTTTGAAATTCTTTGTTTGGCTTTTTGCAGTCCGTGGAGCATATAACCTTGCTCTGCTGGTCTAGAAGGGACGAAGGGGGAGGGCAGGGTTCAGAGAGTGCATCTGGCACAGACTGGGCAGGGTTAGTGGTAGGTAACTCTGCTCTCTGTTGCGTCAGGAGAGAAATAAGAATGCAGCTCAGGAGCTGGCCACCTTGCTGCTGTCCCTGCCAGCCCCTCCCAGTGTCCAGCAGCAGTCCAAGAGCCTCCTGGCCAGCCTGCACACCAGCCGCTCAGCCTATCACAGCCACAAGGTAAGTGTTCCCCTCAGGGGTGTTTCCTGGGTACTGACAGGGCACCCAGCTAAGTTAGCTTTTCATGTGTAAAGCAGGGGCATAGTTAAGTAAGGTGGGCAAACATAGCATTGAGGTTAGACCCCCTGCAGTCCGAAATGTCTCCTGAGAAATTAATGGATATCCCTGCACCACAGAGGGCAAGCCAGCATTTGTCTCTCCTGTTGCTCTAACAGCATCGGCAAGATTCACGAAAGAGAAGGGAGGGACGTTTGTGTGTGAGTGTCCCCGCCTCACTGGAAGGGAGTGAGGAGGGGGACTCCCTCGGGAGAGCAGGATGGCTGGTGTTTGCCCTCCCGCTGGCCGTGGCGCTGCCCTGACCAGGCGAGCCTGCGGGAGGCGGAGGCTGGGGGGCGGGGAGGGTCTCAGCTGTGGAGGTCAGCAGGGCTGAAGGTGGCCAGTTGGGCTGGTTTCCATAGATGGGGAAGATGACAGTTCAGACCCAGACACTTCAGTTAGCTTCATGCCTCCAGCCCAGAGAACTGGCAAGTGCGAGTTAACCTGCTCAGCCCCTCAAGAAGAGCCGGTTTCGGGAACAGCTTGCGTGGTGTGCACTTGGAGAAGCATGACTCCTTTGCTGTAGGGAAGCGCGCTGGGATGCTGCATTGCTGGGGAGTTAGGTGGTTTCCGATCTTCCCATCCTACTTGGATACTGATTTCGTGACTTTTGAATGTTTTATAGTGCCTTTACTATTTTATGTGTTATGAAGTTTAACTTTGAAGGTTTGTTCCAGTTAGCTGGGTGGTGATTAACCTGTTCCGTCCAGGGAGGTAGCCAGTCTGCCAGCCCACCAGCTGTCCTCTCCTCTCCGCTTCAGTGCCCGGCCTTTGCTGTGGTTTATCCCTGGGACCCCTCTGTTATAGGATCAGGCCTTGCTGAGCAAAGCTGTGCAGTGTCTCAACACCTCCAGCAAAGAAGGCAAGGATTTGGACCCTGAGGTCTTCCAGAGGCTGGTGATCACAGCTCGCTCCATTGCCATCATGCGCCCTAACAACCTGGTCCACTTTACGGAGTCAAAGCTGCCCCAGATGGAAACAGGTGAACTTGGCCTGTATGGCCATGGTCCTGAAATCTGCAAATACGTATTCTGCCCCCTTTCATCCCCTTGCTGTTCTCACTGGCCTCTGACTGACTGCATGCTCTGGCCAGGGATTGTACCCTCGTGTCTTTACACCTTGTGGAGGGTTCGTGACATTGAAATTGTACCATCTTAAGTAAATACTCCTTCCACTGCTTACTCCTTGGGTTATTTTGGGGTTTATTTAGTGCTTTAGACATCAGTCTAATCTGTCACTGTCTTATGATCTTCAGGGTAAAGTTAAAGTTAAAGCAACTTCAGGGCCTCAGTTGCTTTAAACTACTAGGGTCGTGTCTTTTGCTTTCATGCTGTTCTTTTATTGGTGCATGTGGTGGCCCTTCTTGGTGCCCGATTCTGTTCCCTCCTCCTCACTTTGTGTGGGCACCACACTTGTTTCGCTTTTATCAAATATAGTTCATTGATGCCATTACAGTTCTCTGCCACTTACATGCACCCATGTACTGTCGTCATCTGTGCCTCCTCCTAATACTGTGACCCAGGAATCATTCCAGAAAGTCTCAGAGGTTCTCCCAGCTTTTAGGAAAAGTTGAACAGTGGGACCTGAGACCTCTGAATCTGCTGTGAAGATCCGGAATGCTCCCCCTTCTACTTAATTCTAACACACGATGTTTTCTGTGATGTTCCTTTCCCAGACTGCTTTTCTCCTAGATGTGCCTGCTGGAATCTAGGGATAGTTGGCATGTTGATTGGGGCCCCACTTGAAACTCCCTCCCCAGGCAAGCCTCCTTGACCTGAGTTGAACTTGACACAAATTAAATTCCATCTCCGATTTACCGTCGTTACTAACTTCCTTTCTGTGTAGAAGGAGTGGAGGAGGGGCGAGAGCCTCAGAAGCAGGTGGAAGGGGATTGCTGCAGTTTCATCACCCAGCTGGTGAGCCACTTCTGGAAACTCCACGCCTCCAAACCCAAGAACGCCTTCTTGGCGCCTGCCTGCCTGCCAGGTATCCCGTGGGAAGGGGCACTTGCGTGCTGGTAGCTAGCGAAGCCCAGTACCAGTCCTGTCTTTGAGCAGGCCCAACCCCTGGCCTTTAGCCTGCATCGTCCCCCTCTCCCAGAAGGAGTGGTCAGGGAGCAGGAGGCGGGGAGGTCAGGCGTCGTTCCTGGCTCAGGAAGGCAGGCGCGTGGCAGCGAGGGAGCTCTTCTCGTGGGTCTTCGGGTCGGGCTGGCGGTTTCACCCGGGGCGTGCGTGTGTGCCCTTCGCTGTGTTCGGGATTATTTCAGAAATCTTGAGAGCCTGACTGAAAACCGGTTCACAAGGTAGAAGTATCAGCCTGGAGAATCACGTTGTTCCTCAGCTACCACTGCCTTTGGTATCTGGCTTCTCACACCATCTGGACTGAGTTTGGGGGGAAGAGCCAGATCCGAACGGCAGCCCAGGGAAGCAGAACCACCCCTGGTGCTCCCAACCCGTGTTGGGAATTTGCTTGGGCAGCAAGCCTGGAGGCATGTCAGGGTCACGTTTGTTCTCACCAAGGGTTTGGGGTTAGTGCGGACATTTAGAATCTGCCCGGCTCTTCACACCTCTCCGCCCTGGTTTGAGAGCCAAGAGAGCAGACAGCCACTTAGCGCTGTGACCCGGGAAATCCGGAAAGGCTTTCGAGGACGGTTTGGGAGATTAGAAGACTAGTGATCAAACAGATCAAATGATGCTGCCAGCCTATCTCTTGTGATGCTTTCTTTGTTTTGCTGTGTGCGCTTGTTGTTTTGTTAGCTTGACCTTTATGTGGAGGTAAGAGATGTTTTCCTGCTGTGCTTTCCTCCCCTTCAGGCCTGACTCACATCGAAGCCACTGTCAACGCGCTGGTGGACATCGTCCACGGCTACTGCACGTGTGAGCTGGACTGCGTCAGCGCGGCGTCCAGGGTCTACATGCAGATGCTGCTGTGCCCCGTAAGCACCCCCGCACCCCGCGCAGCCTGGGCCCCCAAGGGGACGTTTATACTAAGTTTGCTAATGAAATAAAACACTCTTGAAGGAGATAGTGGGAATTAAGAGTTTTGGATATTAATAAAAACTTTAAGATTTTATTTATTCCATGGGGGGAAAAAGGTTTGAAGAGGTGATGGACTTTGTCTGGTTTAGGGCTGAATACCCAGGGGTGAATATCCTGGTGATTGCTACTTAGTGCTGATAAGTATTAATTAAAAGGAGGACATGAGTGACCACCACCAAGATCTAGCTCTCGTGACTGTCACAGAAGCTAAGTGTTTCAAGTGCTGGTTTTGGCACAGAGCTAAGATGAGCCCGATCATCTGTAAGAAGCCAAAACCCCCTGTAGAGAGCCAAGTGGGTGGCTTCAGGAGCACGCGGCCTGCCCGTCTGCTCCCAGGGACAGAGATGCAGGAGTGGAGGTGAATGGGTCTGACTCTGCCAGGTCAGGAGATGGGGTTAACTGCCGAGCTTGGTCCGCAGGGTCGCAGGCGAGAGTGGGTAGGTCTTCCACGTGCGTGTGAACGATTGACCAAGAGAGGAAAGTGTTTGTAGACAGTTTCGTGAATAATATAAAACCTAAGCATGACAGTGTCCTTTCAAACGCAGGATCCTGCGGTGAGCTTCTCCTGTAAACAAGCTCTGATTCGAGTCCTGAGGCCCAGGAACAAGCGGAGACATGTGACACTGCCCTCCTCCCCTCGAAGCAACACTCCAATGGGTAACGTGGGGTCTCGACATGGCTCACGTGGCTGTGGGGGGGGTGCTGCCCACGTGGGCCCAGAGCCCGGAGCCTGTGGTCTGCGCGCCCGTTGTTGTCGTCCTCCCTTGTCCCGAGAAGGCTGTCAGGTGGCAGATAAAAATGCGTGCGCTGAGTGGGATAAAAACAAAGAAAATCAAAGCCATGGGAAAGTCAAGGTACAATATAGTAAAATCAAGCCCAAGATACCAAAAGAAAAATCTACATCGTGAGGTCCTGTGTAGTTGTTAAGTGAAGATCCTACATCTGGACGAAAACTTCCTCAGAGCCACAGCAAAAATAACCTGAGAACAGTTATGAAATCTCAGTGACTAAAGAAAAGTATAGCCATTTTCCAGGAAAAGTAGGCTTCCTAGCATGAAAGCTCTACAGTGGGGGTCCAGGTCGTTGCCTTTGGTGGTAGTGTCCTCAGAGGTCATACCGACACCGTTTGACAGCAGATGTCACAAGTTGGGGGATAACGTTTAACATTGTAGTAAAAGCAGTTCTCAAAGCATCTAAGTGACTTACACATTACAGTGTGTAAGTCTCTGGTTACTTGGGTTGGCTCAGAAGGAAATTTCCCATGGAAGTCATGTATATAATTTTAAGTTCCCTATTAGGTTTTAAAAAGAGTAAAAGGAAGTATGGTGAAATTAACTTACTAATCAATCAAGTACATACAAATACTTCCACGTGCAATCAGTATAAATCATGAGCGCATGTTCTGCATCTTTACAACGTGTCTTCGTGGGCCTTCATCTAGTGTGACGTGCGCGCTGGCGCCACACGTCCATGTGGACCGGTCCTGCTGGGAGGGCTCAGTAGGCGCACGCCCCATGCAGGGCTGCGGGGGTGTGTGGAACTTCTCGACCTTCCGTTTCCCTTGAATATCATTGATCTTAGCCAAGCTTTTCCAGAGTTAGGCCGCAGTTGGTGCGTCTCTGGTGAGATGCTAGAGGGCAGACAGTTTGTGTTTCCAGTTGAGGCCACACGTGCATGCTTTCACAGCCTGCCTGGTGGGAGGTGGGCTCGCCGTCTTCTCACGCTAGGGGTCCGACTCCTCTCACGCTAGGAGGCCTCTCCCCGTCACACAGGAGCTGGCTGGGCGAGGTTCTACTCCTAGTGCCTCTGCAGGGTGAAATCTCACTGGCCCAGTTGTTTTGGAAGAAAATAGTAGCACTTCAAGCTGCCATGATGGATAACAGATATTATTAGAATATTTATTTTCCCTGTCTTGTCCAAGGCCTCCTGAGAGTTGGTGGGAGCCCGTGGGCTTACTGGGCTTCAGTTTCACTGCTATATGGAAATCCCTTTGTAATCCAAAGTTCCCCCCATTGTGGGCTCCCCCCCACTTCATCAGCTGGAAAAGGTTTTGTCCTAGGTGGGGGCAAGCTATCCCTGCCCACCCACCTTCTTAGACCCTGCTGGGCTGTGTGTAGTGCTCGGTAGTCTCCCTCTAAGGCACAGATGCCAGTGGGTAGCTTGTCCAGGTTTGTATCTGCTCTGTGAGTCCTCACACCACATGCTGAGGGAGGAAAGGTTTGTAAGTATCTTCAGGTGACTGGGTTTCTTTGACTCAGGAGACAAGGATGATGATGACGACGATGATGCAGATGAGAAAATGCAGTCATCAGGGATCCCGAATGGTGGTCACATCCGTCAGGAAAGCCAGGAGCAGAGTGAGGTGGATCATGGAGATTTCGAGATGGTGGTGAGTCTGGAGCTGGAGAGGGGAATAGGGGCCTCTAACCCTCCTCTAGCCCTTGTTCAGTTGACTTCCAAAAGCGACCATGAACCATGGGACACTGACCACCCGTCCTCTCTGCAGTCTGAGTCGATGGTCCTGGAGACCGCTGAGAACGTCAACAACGGCAACCCCTCACCCCTGGAGGCCCTGCTGGCCGGCGCGGAGGGCTTCCCCCCAATGCTGGACATCCCACCTGACGCTGATGACGAGACCATGGTTGAACTGGCGATTGCCCTGAGCCTGCAGCAGGACCAACAAGGTAGAAGGCAGATGCCAGGAGCGCGGCAGCCCGCTGGCCTTGCCCAGAAGAGAGGGTTGGCAGTTACTGATGTGCCGCTCACTTAGCTTGTCCCCAGATTTGGGGAGAGGTTGATCTGGGTGAGAGCTGTTCAGAGATACAGGTGGAGAGTGAGAGGGACTGTGGGGGCATTTTTAGCCAGGAGCCAATCTCCTAGTTTCTGTTTGGGCATTTGGATCATTCCCTCCCACATCTATTAGATCCTTCCAGCCTGTGTCCAGCCTGAGCTGGAAGGAGTCTTCCACCATTTGTGTAACCAAACGTGGTGGCTGGGCAGCAATAGCCGTTAACTTCCTCCAGGCCAGAGGGGGTCACACGCTGGTGAGCTTAGGTTCCTGAGGGCAGCAGGTGGCCAAAGCAGCGCTGTGGACGGTGTCTGCAGGGGGTGTCGCGCTCACTCTCCACTTGTTCCCCAGGCAGCAGCAGCAGTGCCCTGGGCCTGCAGAGCCTGGGGCTGTCCGGCCAGGCACCCAGCTCTTCCTCACTGGACGCAGGAACCCTCTCTGACACCACAGCATCAGGTAACTGTCCGCAGCAAGGAGCACGGCCCAGGACCCCCGGGCCCCAGGCCGCGTTCCCTGTGCTGTGAGAGTGTAACGGGCAGCTGCTTGGACAGGCCATTCTGGACTTCCCGCTTCCGCCTTCGCTTTGGAATCATGGGTGTGGGAGGCGTACCATGCAGCTTGGCAAGGGTGCTCATGGCTTTGCCTCCTGCACTTTGCATGCCGCCTGGCTTCCGCTCACTCTCCGAGGGAGGGCTTAGAGAGCAGCCTGCAGGTCGATCAGCTCTAGGTTTAAATCACAGCTTTCTAGTTCTTCATCAGAGTGCTGACAATTTAGACAGCATTAAAGAAAGACAAGAAGTGGAGATTATACCTTTTAACTTTTTTCTCTTTGTTTGCAAGTAAAAGGGAAGTTGCAAGGAGCTGAGTTAACTGCAAGTCAGTGTGGCTGTCAGCGATCTGTGAGCTTGGGAGGTAGGGTTTTGTGTGCAATTCAAATGCAGAGGAAATCTTCAAACCTCATTTTGTCTTCACTTGCAATCTCTTTCTGAAAAAAGATTTGATAAGAAAAAAAATTCCTAAGTAGAGAGTTGGACCAAGGGAGAAGAGGATGGAACATCTGACCCAGCTGCTGGAAAATCGACCCAAGTAATTTAAGGGCTGGCTTGGAGATTTACAGACTGATGTTTCCCTATATTTGTTTCTTTCTTTTGTATTTTCTTTTTGGGAGTTTACCCTGGATAGGCAAGGAAGGGAGAAATTGGCTGCCCGCTCTCACCTGCTTCCATGGCTTGTTGCTTTCCTTGGTCCCTTTAGTTGCTGCCATTTCAGGCATGGAGGTTGCTGCCATGCTGTGCTCTGTGGCTGTCTTGGCTTTCCTCCCCATGTGCCTCATCCTGTCTCAGCTCAGCCCTGGTCCCGGATGCTGTGGCTGTCTCTGGGGAATTTCCTTGCTTCTTTATTAGCATCTGATGAGGATGATTAGGAGGTGTGAAATTTCCTGATGAGCTCCCCTCTGGACCACCTGATTAAAAAGGAAACAAACAGGGTTGATTAAAGAGCTCACATTAGTGATTTCCTGACATTAGCACAAATTGACTGATTACAAAACAAATCTCATTAAAATCGAGTTCTGTGCTTCGAATGGTAATGGCTACTTTCCAACTCAGCCAGCGTCAATAACACCTACACGATGTGACTGTGAAGCATTTCAGTTAGAAAACTGAGTGTCCATGTCAGAGGCATACTGAACTCTGCACTGTCCCACTTGTGCCGTAACGTGACAGCGAAGGAAACGCCCAGGGAACTGGGTCTTCGCTTCCAGTGCTGTTCGCAGCGCTCCGTGTGCAGAGCTCGTTCCTGCTAGTCGTTGCCCAGCAAGCACATCTCTCCCGTTTTCCTGTGACAGCAGGACAGATAAACTGCCTCGTGCCCACTGCGCTGTGTGGTGTGATGCTTTCGCCCCAAGGAGGGGTTTTTACCTGTAACAGCTCTTGTTACTCTCCCAGCTCCAGCCTCAGACGACGAGGGCAGCACAGCAGCGACTGACGGTTCCACCCTTCGGACCTCTCCCGCTGACCATGGTGGTAGTGTGGGCTCAGAGAGCGGGGGAAGTGCAGTGGACTCGGTGGCTGGCGAGCACAGTGGTAACGTGTCCTCGGGTCCTGATCTCCTGGGCAGGGGGTGGGGACAAAACAGGACCCTCTGCCTGGGTCCTGGGGTTGGCTTCAGCAGAGGGAAGCTCTGGGGACTCGGTGGAAGTCTCACAGAATTCATTGGACCTCAGCCCTGGGCTTTCACGTGTTCAGTGATAATGGCTTCAGCTCAGGGAGGTTTAATACTAAAGTAGCTTCCAGGCAGCTTTTACTTATCTGTTAGTGGAAGAAAGCAGCGACATACCTAATTCCAAATCATGATTAATCTAAAACAATTACGGTGTGACCTTGAAATCCATCATACTGGTTTTTGCTCCTCTTGTTGGGGGAAGATGTTTTGGGCAATTACTGCTAATGATCTGATGTGTTAATACAGTAGGTCGGCTTCACAGTGTCCTGGATGATAGGAAGGGGCTCTAGATGAGGAAGTGTGACAAAGCCATTTGGGTTGATCTTAGAAAGCAGTCTGTGGATATGAAAATTTTTTGTACGGAGTAGATTAAAAGATAATGCCTAGATTCCCAAATTCGTGTGTGTTCTCTGGAACGTGAAATGGAAATATGTCCGTAGCTGAGACGAGGTCGGTCCTGTAGGCGGAGATTACGTTCTGTAGAGGGGTGTGTGGCCACCCCGAGAGTCATTGGGGTCACAGTGCTGTGGGGCCAGAACTATGCGTTCCATCCTTATTGAGCTTCATACAGAAGAAAAAATTTGTAAACTTACCAGTCATCTTTTAACTGCTGCTGACTTCAGAGTGCACTGGATTCCATCGTGCTTCGGGAGTTCACCTGTGCTTTTTAAACCCCTTCCTCCCTCCAGTGTCTGGCCGGAGCAGTGCTTACGGCGATGCCACGGCGGAGGGGCATCCGGCGGGACCCGGGAGTGTCAGCTCAAGCACTGGCGCCATCAGCACCACCACCGGACACCAGGAAGGAGAGGGCTCCGAGGGAGAAGGAGAAGGGGAAGGGGAAGGAGACGTCCACACTAGCAACAGGTCGGGGTCTGCTCGTTCTCAGTTGAGAGGCTTTCCTGTGGGAGAGAGAACATTCTAGGAACAGGGTCCATTGCAGGAGGTGGATCCAGGGGGTGTTTAGAAGTATGTTGCTAAATTTCCAAACATTTGGGTGATTTTCTGTTATTTTTCTGTTATGGATTTAAAGTCTAATTTACTGTGGTTGGGAACATACTATGTAATTTGAATTTTTTGAAATGTATTGGGATTCATCATTTCTTCTAAAATGATTTTATTTTTTTTTCGGGTTTTTTAGTTGTTTTTAGCAGGCAGTTTAGGTGACCTAGCCATATGGGTAATGGAAGTCTGCAAAGGGATTTTAACGTCTTTCCAGGAGTAAGTTAAACAACCGAGTGACTTATTTTAGATAGCACAGTGACAGAATTGTTTTCATCTAAGTCACGAGAAGAGGAAGTTGCAATTTTTGGTAGTGTTGAATTTTTTGGTATTGTTTCAAGAGTCTTGTCTAAGAGTTTGAAAAGCCAAGGAGTAGTCTGGCGTGATCTTGGTCCAGGTCCAGACCCTGCCCATTTGGCTGACTCTTTCCTTTGTGTGTGTCTGTTCATTCACATGCACGTTCTCCATCTCTTAAGATTTTACTCCATCTCAAAGCTTGGGCTTATCCTAAAAGTGCCAAACTGCTGCTGTCATCCCGTCCTGTGCCTCATCCCCTCCTGATCAGTTCTTAGCGTGTGTGGACTTTGATGTGTTATAGAATGCTAAAGGACATTTAGCTCCTATATTCAGGTTCTTTTTAGAATGATAATCATTATTCAAATAAGACACTGTACTTTCATTCAAGCTTTTATTATTTCCAGTTGTAATATACAGAAATCACACTTAAAAATACATAGGCACGTGGCTTCTTATATTAAACAGTCCACAAAGTAAAACGAAGGCTGATTTGCTCTGAAGTGAATCGTTAATGCACTCAGCAAATGTACTCTGAAATCTGCGTAAGACCGCGAGGCAAGACTGCCAACCAGCTTGTCACTGAGACCCTAATTAATGTATTTCACATTGGTCCTTCTGAATCAGGCATTCACTAGGGATCCAGGGGCATACACTCACTGTGGACGCCCAGCCGCACAGCTGCAGACGAAGGCTTAGGTGGTGGCCACCTGACTGTAGGAGAGAATTCATGGGCCCAGTATGGGAAGGGTGGTGTTGAAATTGAATTTTGCACTAGGAAAAATTGTGGACGAGGTATGGGGGGAGAGGGAAAGCCAGTTGGCTTTCCGAAGCACTTGGGAAGTGTGAGAACGAAAGAGCTGGGTCACTGTGCAACTGGATGATAAAGGATGTACAGGTAGGAGAATGCCAGAAAAGAACATCGGGAGGCAGAATAGGGCCACGTGCTGGGAAAGAACCGTTGCGCTTGCTGTGGACGGTTTGGCTTGATTTTGATCCTGAGAATGGCTAGCACCTGATTGCTTGAGTGATATTTAACTTTCCTGTAGTAGGTTTTCAGTACCATTCATTGTATTTTGCAATAGTTTTGCTCCCTTTTAACAGAGTGAAATTTCTCTTATGTCGCTGGTGTAACAAATAGGCGTTTATTAACATTTTTTAAATACCAGGATTGTTCCTAAGCAGTAGGTGCCTTGTTTACCTCAGTGGCAGGAGGGAAGGCCTGTAGCCACCTGGTAAGTGGTTGTTTATTGGCTAATGTTTCATGTGTTTTTCTTGGCCTTTCAGGCTGCACATGGTCCGTCTGATGCTGCTGGAGAGACTGCTGCAGACCTTGCCCCAGTTACGCAATGTTGGAGGTGTCCGGGCCATCCCGTACATGCAGGTATCCCTCAGTTCACAGGGTCGGTCGCTTTGTGCTTGGACCGTCCTTAAGCATGCTGACGTCTCTCTTCTGGAGGCTCTGTAAGGCTGTGGAATTAGGTCATAAAACAATGGGATACAATTTTGGACTTAAGTCACAGCCCTTCATTTTAGAGATGAGAAGCCTGGGGTCATAGAATTTTTTTTAAATGTCTCCAGTTATCCAACTAGTTTGACAGAGCCAGGAGCCAAAGTCTGCTCCAGAGATCCTTAGTCTGTAGTGACTCTTCACTAAGGTTAGTATTAGAGTGTGGTCTTGACATCTGTTCTCCTACCAGCTGCTTTCGTCTTGGGCAAAACTGTGTTTTAATTCTTAGCAAGCGCAATGCTCTTTCTCAGCCCACTTTGGTTGAATGTGATGTAGCTTAGTCATTTAGTTTTGCAAACTTTTTGCAAAATATTTTCTGTGGTGCCAAGTGTGGTATATATCAAAAATGGGCTCTTCTGACTCTGGAGACTTAAACTTTGGATACCTTGGGATTTGGCACTTTCTCATGGGTAACCGTTGTAATGGATAGGGAAGTCAGGAAGACTGGGATTTCCTCTAAAACACCTGGTGCTTTGAAGGTGGTGTTCTCTGGGGAATTGGCCTTCACGTTTCCTCTTTCTGTTGACTCCTAGGTCATTCTGATGCTCACTGCAGACCTGGATGGAGAAGATGAGAAAGACAAGGGGGCCCTGGACAACCTGCTCTCCCAGCTTATTGCTGAACTGGGCATGGATAAAAAGGTAAAATGAGTCGTACCATGTGAAAAATAGGGGTCGGCTAAGACCAGTTCTCAGTTTTTGTTCCTCTCTCAGACACTGTCCCCAGTTTCGGGGAGGGCCCTCCTCAAGGGCTCTAGTTCTGTTGATTCAGCAAAACTGTTTTTAGTGCCTGCTGCCGCCCAGGCATACTTTTGGATGCAGGCATAAATGAGGAATGGGACAAAGTCCCTGCCTTCACGGATCCTCTGTAGTTCTACAAGGTGAAGACAGTGAATCGGTTGTTTCCGTCTTAATATGGCCTGTTGAGAGCATCAGGCTCTCAGTAATCCAGGTGTAATCCACAGATGCATGAGCTTGTTTTCTCTCCAGTTCTACCTGAGGATCATTTGGCACTGAGAGGCTTGAGGGAATCTTGCTCAGAGGATGCCTCAAACTGAAAGGTTGGTGTGAGCTTCTGGGCTTTGCTTCTGCTTGCAGGATGTCTCCAGGAAGAATGAGCGCAGTGCCCTGAATGAGGTCCATCTGGTGGTGATGAGACTCCTGAGTGTCTTCATGTCCCGGACCAAGTCCGGGTCCAAGTCTTCCATATGTGAGGTACTTTTGCTTCCAGCTTCTGGGTGTGGGGAAAGGGAAGGGGTTGTCTGCTTGTTGCCAGGGCTGAGGGCAGAGGTGCCAGTCCTAGGTTAGGGTGAGGTCCTTGTTGCCTGAGGGAAATTAGATTCTAAGCTGTTACCTCTTCAAGAACAGAGCCTCCACCTTTTTCAGAATCCCTGACAAATCCTGATCTTTGCCAACAATCCCCCCCTTGGCAGGGTTAGAGGGTTTGGACGTTCCGTCATTGAAAAGCAGGGGACTGTTCTGCAGGCCTGGAATAGCTAAGAGGATTCGCACTGTGTATTGCTATAAGTACAGTAATAAAGCAGAGAGAAAGCAGTGTGTGCGTGGTGGCAAGGAGATTAACACAAAGCAGCGAAGGTGGGAATGGAGGCTGAACTGCATCCAGTCTTAATGAGCTTAGGAGCTGTGGGGTTTGCTGGGATTTGCAAGGCTCTCCTAATGGTTTTATTTACAGTAGCTTTTCGCCTACTTTTTTGTTCATGTGATCACTCACCCCGACTTCTTTGGAAGCTGGTTCTATGAGAAGAGCCCCTACTGGGGAGGTGGAGTTGCTAAAAAATGCCTCTAGTGGAACGTTTTCTCTCCTTGAAATGGTCTTCTTTTCTAGTTGCCCAAGGAAATAGAGGAAGTCCGTCCCCTACAGGTGGAAAGGTCTAATCCATGCCTCTTGGCCAGCTGCCCGTGTAGGGAGATTAGCGCTGAGGGCTGTGTTTTGGTCTTTTCTTCTATCAGGCCGTTGTTCAAAAGAGCTGGGCAGCGTTTGAGCTGGTTGGGAAACTTTTAGCTCAAGAGACTGACTAACCCACTTTACGACAACTAATTCTGTTGTGAGCGTGTCACCCCCACCCCAGCACACAGCTGCATTTACAAGCCGTTCTCACCTTCTCCCTCCAGTCTTCTTCCCTTATCTCCAGTGCCACTGCAGCGGCCCTGCTGAGCTCCGGGGCTGTAGACTACTGCTTGCACGTGCTCAAATCCCTGCTGGAGTACTGGAAGAGCCAACAGAACGATGAGGAGCCCGTGGCTACCAGCCAGTTGCTGAAACCACATACTACTTCCTCCCCACCAGACATGAGCCCGTTCTTCCTCCGCCAGTATGTGAAGGTGAGGGCTTTCCCGGACAAGAGCCACCCTTGTCCCCATCCAGAGCATACTCAGTGGGTAGAGCTGAAGGAGCTGCAGCAGGGAGCCTGCATTCCCTGGTGGGGTTTACTCTCAGCGCAGTTTAATAAATAACCGCTACTGGGGTCCTGAGTCCTCCCACTCGGTGAACCTGAGGATTGAATGACACCAGGCAGTCAAGGTCCTTTCACATTGAGCTCCTGAGAAAAGATGATGCGGTGCAAGGTCATGTTATCAGTGTGGGTCACATCCTCAAGTGTGTGTCAGATACTCCCCCTGCGGTCATCACAGGCCCTGTAATGCTCTAGTTTAGAAGATGGGCTTTCTGATCAGGTGTGTCTGGGGACAAGCGTCTAGGAACAGTTGTTCTCACTAGCTGTGAGGCTTGGAGAAGTTGTGTGTGACCTCAGTAAGCCTCAGTTTGAATACCTGGAAAATGAGGGTACAAGAATATCTGCCGCGTAGGGTGGTAGTGAGCACTGAATGAGGGATGTTTCTGAAGCACAGTGCCTAGCACCTACCAAAACTCAGTAAATGTTCATTGTTACCGTTTCTCTTCCGCTGAGGCCAGGTGATGGAGCAAAATGGGTTGGACTAGCTCTGCTTCTTACTGCGTACTCAGAACTACTTTGAATAGTGTAGGAGTGGAACAGGCATGCAGTAGGAATCTGATCATGTCCTCCTCTTTTTAGTAACCCTTTGGTGTTTTTTTTAAATTACTTTTTGACCAAAAATTTCTTCGAGGATCCAGCCACCTCCCTTACTCTCTACCTCACCCACCTACAACCCCTCTGCATGCAGCCCTGCTAACTTGCGCGTTTGCCCACGTGCAGATGATGCCTTTGCGCATGCTGTCCCTCCTGAGATTCTTTCCTTTCCCTCTGCATCCCTGCCTTCCCCCGGTTAGCTGATTCCTGTTTCTTCAAGACCCAGCTCAAACACTGGATCCTAGGAAAACCTTCCCCAACACACACACACACACACACACACACACACCTGCAGTCACGTTATCGAAACGACGTTTCCCTGGGTTCCCCATGCCCGCAGGCGGAGTCTTCCCTTCACACTATCGCAAAGACCATATTTTCTTCCTATTTACGCTCCCACTGCTTGGCATAGAACCGGCAAATACCTGGTGATTGAATATATGAGACACGTTGTGCAGGCTCTTCTTGGGGACCATACGGCCTGCAGGATAGCTGTTGTCCACTGCCCTCCGATTTCTCTGTACCCCTGCCTCTCTGAGTGATGTGAACCCAGATCTCAACCGAGTTTAGTGGCCCCAGCCCCCTGGGCTTACTGGAATGTGTCTTCTTGTTACGAAAGTTTTAGTTCTGGGAATACATCTCTCATAGAAAGTCAGAAATATCTCCCTGCTGCCGTTTCTTCAGTATTTTCCCATTCTAAGTTTTGTGTGAGTAGAACACAATCAATGCAGTGTCCAAAACTACAAAGTGAAATGCTAGAACTTTTAAGAGCAGTGAGATCATCTCCACTGTAATCTTTTTTTTTTTTTAAGATTTTATTTTATTTATTTTTAGGGAGAGGGTAGGGAGGGAGAAAGGTAGAGTAACATCAATGTGTGGTTGCCCCTCATGTGTTCCTCCACCAGGGACCTGGCCTGCAACACAGGCATGTGCCCTGACTGGGAATCGAACTGGACATCCTTTGGTTCGCAGGCTGGTGCTCAAGCCAGTGAGCCGCACCAGCCAGGGCGCCACTGTAATCTTTGCATGTAATGAAATTGCCCAGCAGCCTGGGATGTTGCTTGCACACTAAACTGTCAGCCGGTGGCGGCTTCAGCTGCAGAAGGCCCAGTGACCGGTGCTAGCATAAGGCGCGCCGAGTAAGCAGGAAACCAGTCTTTCTCTGAGTGTGGCTGTGGAAACTGTCGGTCACGGGTTCTCACTCTCCTCCTAGGGTCATGCTGCTGATGTGTTTGAGGCCTACACGCAGCTGTTAACAGAGATGGTGCTGAGGCTTCCCTACCAAATCAAAAAGATCGCTGATACCAGTTCTCGGATCCCCCCTCCTGTCTTTGACCATTCGTGGTTTTACTTCCTCTCAGAGGTAAGTGAGGGGAGCGGTGCCCGTTGAGCGGACCCATCGGCTGTGACTCCCTTTGCGTCCCCCTTTCATCCTGACATTCCTGCAGTACCCCCCTCGGCCTCGCCCCTGTGCTGCATGTACTACAGGGTGGGCAGATGCGGGCTTGCAGCTGCCAGTGTGTGAAACACAGAGTTTTTCGTGTAGTATCATTTACTGATCATTGCGTTATCTTCCACACCAAACTGTGAACCTTTGCCCCACCCCCGTATGTGGTGAAGCTGTGGAAGATGTGCCTCGGAGCAAGCCGTCCACCCGACTTCCGGCCCTGCCCATTGAACTTCCCCCGCACGTACTGGCAGTAGACAGGTTTAACACTTCCCACTCAGTCCAGAAAATAGAGTAGACTAGTTAAATGAACAGAGATTCTAGTACAGGGAATTGGTTACCCAGGGTTGAAGCAGCCAAAGGTTAGAAGGGAATGCCGAGGTGCGCAGAGATAGTAACTGCAAGCGCTGCCGGCAGCCTCGAGGACGAAGAGGAAGGCCCAGGGATCTGGGGAAGGGTGCGGTTGCTGGCCCTCCACAGCTCTGAAGGGAGGGGCTGGGCCGTGGATGACTCTGGAAGCCCTGACAGGAGCTGACGCTTAGAGCCAGCTGGAGCTGGTCTGTCCTTGAGTACAGAAGAAGTGGTGGGCCTGCCAGGGTGAAGGGCTCTTGCTTGGATAGCAGGCAAACAGGAAGAAGCAGCTCCCTGTTTTCCCTCCTGCCTTCCAGTGTCCCTCGGGTGCTCCCCAGTGCAGGACCCAAGTGGGGGCCGGTTGCAAAGATGCAATGTGGTTAGCATAATTCTGGACTGGACACCAGAGAGCAGGGCATGTGGTGGGCTGGGTTTGGAGCCAGCCAAGAAACGATCACTTAGCAGCCACTGAAAGCACAAGGTTAATTCTGGGAAGAATAATCTGCTAGCAAACTCCAAATGACCACTTCAAGGTGTATAGCTGTAACAGTCTCATCTCTTTCCTACTTCTTTAACGTGAAAGAGAATCTGAATTTTTTTTTTTTAATACATTTCATCTCTGGGAGGGCCAGAGTGGAGGCCAGTCTTCCTTAAAGATTCCTAAGTATTCCGGGAAGGGGAGCAGGAATATTGCTATTTTTCCCTCTTTGACTTCTTTCTTCCTATGCCTTCTCCTGGCCCCTGTAAGAAATACTAAAGTTCACCAGAGGCAGCTTGGCCAAGAGCAAATAGCTTGGTTTGTGTTTCTCACCAGTTTCTTTTTTTTTAATTTGTTTGTTTTGAGAATTTTTGAGTTTATTTGTGCCAGACCAATGACATGATGTGAAACAAGAGCTCAAATGCTTTGGAGAATAAGTTTTGCTCTCACTGGTTTTCAGTAACAGTTCACAAAACCCCAGGGTGCCTGGGCTGGTACAGACACAGTTCCAGAGTCCTTGACCACACTGTTTCTCCCCTCAAGTACCTGATGATCCAGCAGACGCCATTTGTGCGCCGGCAAGTCCGCAAACTCCTGCTCTTCATCTGTGGGTCCAAGGACAAATACCGCCAGCTCCGGGATTTGCACACCTTGGACTCCCACGTGCGTGGAATCAAGAAGCTGCTGGAGGAACAGGGGATATTCCTCCGGGCAAGTGTGGTGACAGCCAGCTCAGGCTCCGCCTTGCAGTATGACACACTCATCAGCCTGGTACGAGGGGGTGGAACGGCGGGGTGGGGAGGGGGCATGTGATGAGGCTCAGCCAGGTAGGCAGTCTGGGTGGAGCTGCACAGGGCGTTCCGACACGCCGAGGGTATCCTGGCCAGGGCTGAGATCAGGGTAAATGCCAGATCCCTGACTGGGTGTTATACCATGTGTGGTCGGCCTCAGGGTCTGCAGTTTCCCTCTCATGGTCCCACCGCCCACCCGGCTTGGCTCCTCCATCATGAAGGGGGTGGACTTGGGTTTTTACCGGTGTCATTTGTTCATGCCATGGGCAGGAGCAGCCTGGTGTCCGTCCGTGCACTCTGACTTTTGCCCTTGGATGCTAAAGATGTGGTCTCTCATGCCTGAGGATAAATTGTTGGGACTTTGGGGGTAAACTGCATATACTGTACAGGAGCATCAGAAAGAACATCTTCGGTATTACAGACGCCTATTCTGACGTCCTCACTATTGTGCTTTTAGTAAGAAAAACATGGACTGGGCTGAGGGTTTCCAAGTCACGGCCGGTCTCTGTTGCTGCAGTATTGAGTGGGCTGAAGGAAGCCTGAAACCAAGGGCCTTTGTATGGTGGGGAGTTGACCATGGGAGGCTCCGTACGAGCCTTGAGTGTGGGCCTTGTCCCAGGTTCACAGGGCGTTGGATCCACCTTGCAGAGAGCACCGTGCTCAGGCCGCGTCCAAAGCCAGGATGAAGGCCCCTCAGGGCAGCAGGTGTGGCGGCGGCTGGGTGGCTGGGCAGGGTCGCTTATTTCTGGGGTTGGCTTTCATTTCAGATGGAGCACCTGAAAGCCTGTGCGGAGATCGCCGCCCAGCGGACCATCAACTGGCAGAAGTTCTGCATCAAAGACGACTGTAAGCAGTGCTCCTCCTTCTGGTTGCTGTTATCCTTCATCCCCTCAGGAGCTGTTACTGAAGCTGCTGTGTGCCACGCACTGAACTGGGTGCTAGAGATACAGACATGAGCAGGATAGTCACACGCCGCCTAACGACGGGGCTATCTCCTGAGAAACGTGTCACTGCCGTTTCATTGTTGTGCGAACGCCGTAGAACGTGCTGCACAAATCTGGGCGGTGCAGCCTACGCATACCGAGGCCGTGCGGCATGCCGCCGTTGTACGTGCGGTCCGCTGCTGACCGGACTGTCGTTACGTGGCGCGTGACTGCATAGACAGCTCTGCCTAGCAAGGAAGGCACGTGAGCGCTTGAAGAGTGATAAGGGTCGACAGGCAGGCAGACTTGGGGTGCTACGGTGGCACGAAGGAGGGGTGTCTGCCCTCTCTACTGTGGTAGTGAAGAGTGTGTGGAGTTCGGAGAACCATCTTACTCAAAGAAGTAGGGACAGGGAGCCAGTCTCTTCGCAGCTGTCACGACACTTGGCTGTTCCCGCAGAGGGCGTAAACCCTCAGCGGCGTTCAGCAGCAAGGGCTCAGAGGAGCTGGTGCACACAGGGCAGTCCTGGCCACATGGCAAGGTCACTCCTGTTCTCGCGTGTGAGTCGCGTTGTGGCCTTAGAGTTGAGCCGCTGTCTCCTCTCCCTGCAGCTGTCCTGTACTTCCTCCTCCAAGTCAGCTTCCTGGTGGACGAGGGCGTGTCTCCAGTGCTGCTGCAGCTGCTCTCCTGCGCTCTGTGCGGCAGCAAAGTGCTCGCCGCCCTGGCCGCCTCGGCGGGGTCCTCCAGTGCGGCTTCCTCCTCGGCCCCTGCCGCTGCCGGCTCTGGACAAGCCACGGCGCAGTCAAAGTCGTCCACTAAAAAGAGCAAGAAAGAAGAAAAGGAAAAGGAGAAAGAGGGTAAGAGTCATTCTCTTGTCTTGGTCACCAGGGCGGTGTGTTCTGATCTCTCTCGGAGCACAAGGTTCATTCTCTCCTGAAGTGGCTTTCATCCTGGCTGACAGGCGACCTGAAACCCGAATGCCCTCTAGTCTCTTTGGCCTCATTTTCAGTTACGTTGAAGATGACTCCTTCAACAATGTGACTCTCCATTTCAGGTGACAGTGATTGGAAAGGTCACAGTACACTGAACATTTTTCACTAGGCCAAGTTTCTTCTTCTGTGAAACAATGGCACTTGCCCTGTGGCCAGCTTGTCAGTGTTCAGTGAAATAATATTTTTAAATGTGCCTTGTAAACTGTTAAATGCTCTACAAATGTAAGCCGTTTTACCCGACTTCCTACCATCAGAAAGGCAAATGCCTCTCTGTTTCACTGCTTTCCATGGCCCTTGGAGGCCTGAGACAGGCGATCAGGGGTGGAAAGCAGGGAAGGAGGTTCTCCCAACTAATTATTTCGATCTCTCCGGGCAGGTGTATGGTAATGTATGGCGGTGTTTTAGATAGCAATCATCTAAAAGAAATTTCTCCTCCAGTGGAACTGTGTTTGTTTGGTGCCAGGCTAATGTGGACACTTTATTCCATGCTTTTGGGGGGCATCACTGTATGTCTTATTTGGGGTGACCTTTTCTCCCCCAGGAAGCAACTGAAAGTTGTCTTCAGATTTAACCATTTAGTTCAAACTTTTAGGCACAGACAGCCTTCCCTCCCTCTCTATGTGGTAGCACCGGCTCTGGGACTCTAGACTACTTCTTCCTCTTCTTTCTGCCCTAATCTTGCAGGTGAGAGCTCAGGCAGCCAGGAGGACCAGCTATGCACAGCTCTGGTGAACCAGCTGAACAAATTTGCAGATAAGGAGACCTTGGTCCAGTTTCTACGTTGCTTCCTGTTAGAGTCCAACTCTTCCTCGGTGCGCTGGCAGGCCCACTGCCTGACACTGCACATTTACAGGTGAGGTGCAGGGCTGTTGGACAGTCTGCTGGGTCTGCGGCCAGAGTGGGTGCTGCAGTTCAGCCCTGGTTTGATGTTACATGCTCGCGGTCATGGTGTCCGTATTTACAGCAGCCTGAAAATCCTCTTAACTACTACAGGTTTCTTCATCAAGTTACTCTGCCTTTTAGCCTTCAAAGTGATGTCATAAACAAAAGATGATGTGTTTCCCACTAAGAAGGCTGTGTTTAGAAGTTTGTGAAATGACCAGGCCTGGCTCTTTGTGCTAACAAAGCTTGTTACTGCCATTGAGTACTCTTGGATGTTGGGAATAGGCCACCACCACCTGAAGACAGGAAGGGGCTGTGCTACGTTGGTTAGGGTCGATTGTCAGAAGAGCCACAAAACCATTAGTTGTGGGGAAATAGACGTGTCCACAAAAACAGTGCCTGGGCCTTGCTGATAAAGAACCTCAGGGTTTTCTGGTACTTGGTGATGTGAGCGGTCATCTCTCTGCAGAAACTCCGGCAAATCCCAGCAGGAGCTCCTGCTGGATCTGATGTGGTCCATATGGCCGGAACTCCCGGCCTACGGTCGGAAGGCTGCCCAGTTTGTGGACCTACTTGGCTATTTCTCCTTGAAAACGCCACAGACGGAGAAGAAGGTAAGCTGCTGCTTTTTGATCAAAGAGGCTAACTTGCCATTTTTAACCTTTTTTCTCTTCAGGTAGGAACCTTATGTCCAATCCAAAGGTAGCATGTGAATATATATATGCACGCACATACGTATATATCTATACACACACACACATCTACCTCTACATATTACATACATACACCCTCCCAGTGTGTATACTGCATAGGTAACACACACCAGCATGTAAGTACAGTCTGAAAGTGTCTTAGCCAATGGAAGTAGATGGAGTGGGAAGAAAACGTAACTCACCAAAGTTGCTTGGGAATGACAGGGCTCCTCTGGTTTTCCCGACAGGCCTGACTGCATCCCCTGAGTGTTTCTGCAGTTAGTTAGCCTTTTCGTGGCTTCCCCATAAGAGTGCAGTTTATCTTCTTCCACCCACAAAGTCTAAAAAGGTGGACTATCATAAGGTTGTGGAAGCTGCTATGCAGATAGAGTTCTTCAGACAGTTAGGCGTTGGGCCCGGCTTTGCATAGTTCTGATGGGGGCTGAGGGGTCTGGTACTTCTGCAGACACAAGTCCTTTCCAGTAAGACTTTCCTTTGCACTTTAACTGTGGTCCCTTGTTGACTTCTGTTCCAGTTGAAGGAATATTCACAGAAGGCAGTGGAGATTCTGCGGACTCAAAACCACATTCTTACCAACCATCCCAACTCCAACATTTACAAGTGAGCTTTGTTCTGCTTTCTCCCTCCTTGAAGCTCAGCCAGCAGCTCAAGTTGCTCTCTCCACACTGACCGGCTCCACACGGGATGACCTGCCCCTGGCCGGTTGGTCCTGCAGCCCCTCCCTCAGAGCTGGGGCCTGGCCCATGGAAGTGACATAAAATTTGCTTGCTGGATTTGGGCTCGGTCATCGGTAATTTAAGAGGGTTTCTAGTTTCAAGGGTCTAAGTCTAAATTAAATGAGAAAAGTTCACAGAAAATGGCTGCATTTAAAAAAACTTTTGAAAGAGACTATTGGTTAAATTGACAATTTATTACTTACATGGTTTAATAGTGACTGTTCTTTTTTTTCCTCCAAACTTGATTGAGGTACAGTTTCCATGCTACAAAACTTACCGATTTTTAAGTATACAGTTCAATGATTTTTAGTATATTTAATTATGACCCTTTGAGTTAAACTTGAACGTAACGTTTTAGGACCCACCCCCGACCTCAGGACAGCTCAGAGACAGGAGGCATCTAAGGTCGATTAGCTGCAGTTTCCTTCCTGTGACTTCCAAGCCCTGTTGGCCTTTCTCACGCGTCCTTGTGCTCTCACTAGGGTGGGGACCGCCTGGGGGTATGGAGCCATGGCCTTTTCATGGCTTCTGTACGAAGCTCAGTGCTTTCTGAGATGAAAATGTCTTTATGCTGAGACTGGTTTCTTCTTTAGCACCTTGTCTGGCTTAGTGGAGTTTGATGGCTATTACCTGGAGAGTGACCCCTGCCTGGTGTGTAATAATCCAGAAGTGCCGTTTTGTGTAAGTGACCTCTTCCACGTGGACAGCCCTGAGGCTTGCAGGGCCAGTGGGTTTCTCATTTCCAGAGCCTGGTTGTTCCCGCATAGGTGTTCCTCTCCTAATGCTCAGTCAGCAGTGGTCTGAGCCCTCACCTGCCATGCGCGTTACCGTAAATAGCAATTCCATCCGTGGATGAAGAGTGGGTTACGGTGGTGAATTCTGAGGAGGAAAGGATGAGCCGTTCGCCTTGAAGTAACACAGTGTTTTGTGTGCCCTCTTGCATTTAGTATATCAAGCTGTCTTCCATTAAAGTGGACACACGGTACACCACCACCCAGCAGGTTGTGAAGCTCATTGGCAGCCACACCATCAGCAAAGTGACGGTGAAAATTGGAGACCTGAAGCGGACCAAGATGGTGCGAACTATCAACCTCTATTACAACAACCGAACTGTACAGGCCATCGTGGAGCTGAAAAACAAGTACGGGCTCTTAGCGCTTGGGGAGGGGCTGGAGGCCTGTAAGGCCTAGCACCTGGTGTTGGCTTTGATGGCTGGAATCCAGTAAAGCAGCACATTCCTAGAGGACCAGCATGTCTTCTTACCTCTGAAGTCATGGCTGGGGCACAGAGTGAAATACCAGGTTCTAAGGATGTCGACAAAGGTTATTTTAAAATCACGCCCAGTGGAGTCTTGGGGTCTATGGAAGCCCCTCAACAGCTTGTCTAAGGAGGCAAAGCTGAGTGAGGGGGATTCTAGGCTTCTCACACCCATGCAAACTAGAGCAATTTCATTTTCATATAAAACCGCCTCCATGTGTTGGAAGCAGTTGTCATTTCTTGGATTTGGATGCTATTCTCTTGCTCACAGAGCAGGCAGTATTTCTCCAGAAGTCTCTCTAGTGTGTAGTCCTTCCATTTCTGCATAGTGCCTTCCCTCGATATCTGCTGGTGTTGGATCTTTGTAGCTCACGGGTGCCAGTGTTTGAATCGGGGTGCGCCATCTACGGGCTAAAGAAGGTGCCCGCGGGTTACAGTGCTGACTTCTCTGAGACTGACGTGCTGCCTGCTGTGCTCCGAGGGCACCTTGCGGTGCTGACTTTTACAGAGACAGATCTTGTGTGGTTGAGGTTGCAGGCTTTGCTGTTGGGCAGGGAACATGGGTAGCTGGTACCTGAATATTAAGACTTACCATGCTGTTCTGTACACAGAGTAGAAGTATTGGTATTATTCCAAGAGACAGAGTAAAGCTGGAGTGTAACATGTCAACAAATGGCCACCAGGAGCTCTGCCTGAAGGAGGCTTTCTGGTCTCCTTTGCAAAGCAGCATTAACACTGGTGACCCATGCGTAGCAGCTACTCGCTGGGATGGCCCGAGTCCCTTCTGCAGGAAGGGGTTTGACGTTCTCTGTGTGAGTCAGTGCAGCTGCTGGTAAAGCTGGTAGGCTCTGGAATGAGACTGGATTCACATCTCAGCTCCGTTGCCCATGTCTCTGACCTTGGAGGAGTTGTGTAGCCCCAGGTTTCTTAACTTTAAAGTAAAGAGAGCTAAGCTCACTTTCAGGGTGTTGTTTTAAGGATTAAATGAGTTAGAGTGTGCGTGCGTGCGTGCATGTGTATTATATATGTATGTAAAGTGCTGAGAACAGAGCCTACCTAGCACATGGTAAGTGCTCAGTAATTCCTGCTTCTAATTGTATTAATATAATTGCCCTTAAATGATCACATGCCTTTTCTCTCTCTGACTCTACTTGGCACGTGGTCCAGATTCTGGTGCGCCCCTCTGCCTCGCCAGAGCAACCTGAGCTCTGCCCTTCCAAGGCAGTTGCCAGGGTGGGTGCTCAGGCAGCTGTCATCCTGGTGGTCTTGGGATTCCAGGCTTCAGCGCGCCGGAATCTTGGAGGAATGTCTTTCCTTGACAAGGACGTCTGTTTTTCTGGAATCTCAAAAATTATCATATGGAACATCTTAAATCTCTTGTATGTTCTATCTTTTTAATAGAGAAAGGGTAGTAGAAAAGTATTTTTTAAGTTAGGGTGCCATTATTTGCCAAATTTCCTGCTTTTAGAGAAACCACTTCATTGCCTTAGAAAAATATACAGGGACAGCCTTCATCATCTCATCAGAGCGTCATCACTGACGGTTAAGTGAGAGGCTCTCGGGCCCTCTGCTCCACTGTCTGACATTGTCTCTCCTAGGCCGGCTCGCTGGCACAAAGCCAAGAAGGTCCAGCTGACCCCCGGGCAGACGGAAGTGAAGATTGACCTGCCCTTGCCCATCGTGGCCTCCAACCTGATGATCGAGTTTGCTGACTTCTACGAAAACTACCAGGCCTCCACGGAGACCCTGCAGTGCCCGCGCTGTAGTGCCTCGGTCCCTGCCAACCCCGGGGTCTGTGGCAACTGTGGGGAGAACGTCTACCAGTGTCACAAATGCAGGTAAGCAAGCAGTCGCCAGCCTGGCCAGGACCATGTACGTTTCTTGTATTTTTCCGTAAGCGCCTCAGGGTGGGCGATTTCAGTGTCTGGGCCCTCATAGTATAGTTAGGGGGTTACGGGTGTGTGGAGTGTGGAGTCCTAGGGTAGAGAGAGAAGGAGGGAGGGAGGGGTAAGAGTGGTGTGTGTGTGTGTTTGCTCCTCCGGTGTGGGTGGGTTTCCGTAAGTTTACCTCTGGGTCTTCTGTTGTTGTTACCTGGTTGCTTAAGTCATCCTCACGTACTTGTTCCTGTCTCTCCACTAGTCCCCGCAGTAGTTGATAGAGTATAGGTGTGGCACTATCCATTTCCTCACAGGTCACCCCTGCCCCACCAAACTTTCGCTGTACCCCTGACCCAGACACTTTGATTCCTCAGATCCATCAACTACGATGAAAAGGACCCCTTCCTCTGCAATGCCTGTGGCTTCTGTAAATACGCGCGTTTCGACTTCATGCTCTATGCCAAGCCTTGCTGTGCGGTGGATCCTATCGAGAATGAAGAAGACCGGAAGAAGGTGAGGCCACACCCGTCCTAGACTCTGGACCATGGCTTTGACGTGAGCTTTGGCCCCAGCTGGGGCAGGGCCATGTGCTGCTTCTTCTAGCCCTAGTGGTCTTTCACTCAGCACTGTTTTCAGGACCGAGTTTGTGGGTGGGAGCAGATTACAGTGTAAGGTATATTGGAACACATGGTTTGCGTAGGATTTTGGGGAACTGTTGGTTATGGACTAAAATATCTTGAGGGGCAAATAACTTCAGATTTGGAAAGATGGACGGGAGTTGAGTGGCTTGCCCTGCATTTTCCCTGTGCACTGCTTCATGTTGCAGCTGTTGGTCTTCCCTCAGGGTTAGCTTATTCAGGGGCCACTTCTCGGCCAGCATGACGTGACGGGACTGGACGTGGGGGTGAGAAGATGCGGACTACTGGAATGACTACTAGGAGCATCGGGGAAGAGAGCAAAAGATCTTTTAGCTTTGGAGTCCAAAGGACCAGAGTTTCAGTTTCGGCTGTGCCTTTTAATCCTGTGTGACCTGCCATAAATCACTCATCAGCACTGCACTTTATGTGTACACCTTCCCCACAGGATTATTGCGAACAATAGAACTAATGCGTGGGGCCCAGGACGTGACCTATAGGGAGTGTTTCAGCGACCGGTTTACTCATTCAGATTACTCAGGAAGGTCGTCCTGCTGAAAAGCCTTCGCACGCACGTGCCTGTCTTTTCCTCTCTAGGCTGTTTCCAACATCAATACACTTCTGGACAAAGCAGATCGGGTGTATCATCAGCTGATGGGACATCGGCCACAGCTGGAGAACCTGCTCTGCAAAGTGAATGAGGCAGCTCCTGAGAAGCCGCAGGTAGTCCCAAAGTGGACGGGGCATTTGAAGGGTGTTCTGGATCACAACCAGAAGACCTCCCCCTGGCTGACTGCTTCCCTCTTTGGCTGCAGGATGACTCGGGCTCAGCAGGGGGCGTCAGCTCCACCTCAGCCAGCGTGAATCGCTACATCCTGCAGCTGGCTCAGGAGTACTGTGGAGACTGCAGGAGCTCTTTCGATGAACTCTCCAAAATCATTCAGGTAGAGAAATGGGGGTGACTTCTGAGTGCGTGATCAGTAGTTTTCAAAGCAGCCCTGTTGCGCTCATCCAGCAGTCAGCTCCGGGTGGCCCTTGCCCAGCGCAGCCAAGAGAGCAGAGTCCGAGCAGCTGCCCCCACCACTCCTCTCCCATTGTGGCTTCTGGTGCTTGGCAGAGCGCGAGTTCATTCCAGGAGACTGAAAGTGGAGATGACGATAGATTTTTCTTGACCATTCACAACCCATCTTTTAGTAGAGGGATTACTGGTTTTAAAAAATTGGGTGCCAAGAATCTGTTCCTTTTTCCTGATGTATGAAATATTGGCAGGCTAGATGGGTGGGGCATACCAACTCCCTTCAGCTGGGGTGGGCCCTACAGCGGATGGAATATTGATCTCCATGGGATGGGAGGCTGCCTGTGGACGAGGAGAGCAGCCAGTATCCTTGCCCCCAAGTCGCTGGTGTGTCATCCTTGCTACTTGTACCTACAGTTCTGACCGTTGCTGTGTTCATTACCAGACAGTGTCACAGGAAAGTTAAGGGCGTGGCCCTGCAATCAGAGGTTGTTCTGACTCTGCTGATCACCTTAGTCACACCCCCCTCGGCCTGTCTCCTCCTCTGTGCAATGGGGGTGGAGCATCTAATGGGTGGGGTTGTCAAGAAGGTTAAATTAGAAATGCACGTAAAGTTGATTTCTAGTTAACGTCTTGTTCCTCCTTATTTTAATTGCTAATTTCTTTCTTTGCCTTTTTTCTTAGAAAGTCTTTGCTTCACGCAAAGAGTTGTTAGAATATGACCTGCAGCAGAGGGAGGCGGCCACAAAATCCTCCCGGACCTCTGTGCAGCCCACCTTCACTGCCAGCCAGTACCGAGCCTTATCTGTGCTGGGCTGCGGCCACACGTCCTCCACCAAGTGCTACGGCTGCGCCTCAGCTGTCACCGAACACTGCATCACACTGCTCCGGGCCCTGGCCTCCAACCCAGCCCTGAGGCACATCCTCGTCTCCCAGGGCCTCATCCGGGAGCTCTTTGATTACAATCTTCGCCGAGGCTCTGCGGCCATGCGGGAGGAGGTCCGCCAGCTCATGTGCCTCCTAACTCGGTCAGAGCCTGCATCATCGCGGGGCTAGTGATGCCTGCAGCTCGGGGGTCGGTGGCAGCAGCGATGCCAGGAGCACCAGAGGGTGCAGAGCATCATGGTTCTCATCACCAGACAGGTTGGCTAGCTTACCATAGAGGAGGAAATGGGAAGCTGTCCCAGGTGGTGAGATGTGAACTTAGGGAGCGTTTGAAACCCCGTGGAAAAAGTACATTTGGATTGTGCTGTGCTTTGTTAGTTCCAGTGAGATTTCCTGAGGAAATGGTCTCAGGGTTCTAGGGAAAGAGGAGAAGGGAGTCACTGGGCATTGTACTCAAGACTCACCCACAAGAAGACAGTGGAGCAGCGGAGCCTAGCGATTCGGGGCTTGGACTCTGGGTCCGAAAGACCCAGCCTTAGTATCCGATACCGTCTACTGTGGGCCTTGAGCAAATTCCTTAACTCCTTGAGCCCGGGTTTTTCTCATCTGAAAAATACCGATAATAGTAAACCCCTTAAAGGCTCACGGTGAGGATCAAACGAAATAGTTCATGTGAGTGATAGGATAGTTCATATTTGTTAAGTGGGTAGTGCAGGCCAATAGGGGACCCAGAGCTGAGCGTGGCTGTCTACGGATGGTGTGGCTTAAACTCTGGAACCTGTTGGGCAGCTGATAAATATTACTTGTTGTATTAGTTACTCTCTCAGCAAATATTTCTTGAGTGTCTGCCGAATGCCAGGCACTGTGCCAGACTCAGAGGGCACAGCGCTAAATGAAACGAAGTCCCTGTTCTCCCGTAGCCCCCATTCCAGGTGGGAGGGCCGCGGCGCACAGCTAATTCCACAGTACTGTGTCCAAGGGTTAGACGGTGAAGGGAAGTAAAGCGGGGTGGGACCCTGTCTGTGGGAGGGGTTGCAGTATAGGACGGGGGTCCAGGAAGGCCTCGGGGGGTGTGGCACTTGAGCCAAGAGCTGTGTGAAGTAGGAGCACACTGCGCAGACACGTGAGGCGTGAGCTGCACGTGTAGGAAGCACGTGTGGAAGGCTGCGTGAGGCCGACTGTGCTGGGAGTGATGGGCGTGCAGCATGGAGGCCCGTGTCACTGCAGTGAGGGATGCCTGGGGGGAACGGACACGGGAATTGAGGAGTAGGATGTGGGGGCCGAATCCTGATGGGTCTTGTAGGCTGTTGTGAGGACTTTGGGCTTTATTCAAAAAGTGTTGGAAAGCGAGAAGGTGATAGGGTACAGTTTATGGTTTTTGTTACTGTTAGCGTGGACATCATTACGAAGGGGTGTGGGTGGAAAGTGCGGATGCCCCATGGAAAGTGAAGTGGAGGCAGTTGGAGAAGATGAGAGATTTGTGGCCAATACTGAGCGTGAACGCCTAGATCAGGGGACCGTGACATGCCATGTGTCACCTGAGGGCCCTGTAGCTGGGGACTGGGACCAGGAGAGAGGCTCCCCTGTTTGGTGCTGCCCTTCCCCCTGTCGGGGCTGTGACCGGCAGTGTCGCTGCACACCGGGGTGCCGTGGGCCAGCGCTGCGGTCTTGCCTCGGGAAGGCCAAGGAGCCCCAGACACGGACTTCCTCATCTCTGGGCTCCTCCAAGTAAAAACGGGACATAACCAATGGTGGGTAACGAGATCCTGTTTTTGCTTCTACAGAGACAATCCAGAAGCCACCCAGCAAATGAACGACCTGATTATTGGCAAAGTCTCCACAGCTCTGAAGGGCCACTGGGCCAATCCCGACCTGGTGAGCAGGACAGGTGTCCCCTCTGAGTCCTCCCACCAGTCCCATCGTAATGACCGAGCAGCGTGGCCGCTTGCTGAGCTTACGTCCCAGAGTGCTGTTCCCTGGTCGGACCCAGCTCCGCAGGGGAAAGGGAGTGAGAGGTCGGCTGTGAGGAGTACAAGGGCCTCCATCTAGCCTTCCTCTTATGATGCCACTTGTGACCACACGTTTAGTTCTGAGTCCTGGGTCAGGGCTTGGACATAAGCCAGCCCTGGGATTGACTCCTCGGGCCCTTGTCTAACTCCTGCCTCTTTGGTTGGCCTTTCAGGCAAGTAGCCTCCAGTACGAAATGCTGCTGCTGACAGATTCGATCTCCAAGGAGGACAGCTGCTGGGAGCTCCGGCTGCGCTGTGGTGAGTTTGGGGAGTGTCTCGTCAGGAGCTTCTCCGAGGAAGGAGAGGCAGCCACGAGGTGCAGTCCCAGCTGCAGAGGGGAGAGGTGGGGAAACTGCGCTCGGACGGCCCCATGGGGGGCGGAGGGGGCGCTTTGTGATCCTGACTCTGCCTGCCTCCCAACCCCAGCTCTCAGCCTCTTCCTCATGGCCGTGAACATCAAGACCCCCGTGGTTGTCGAGAACATCACGCTCATGTGCCTGCGGATCCTACAGAAGCTGATCAAACCCCCTGCTCCAACCAGCAAGAAGAACAAGGTACTGGGCCGGGAGGCTCCAAAGGCAGGTTGGGTTGCCTCCCCAGCCCCTGCCCCCTGCGCCCCGTCCAGCACTGTGCCCTGCCCTACGCTGAACTCCCCTGACCCGGGGAGCGAGCACCGTCACTTCCTTTGCCGCAGTTCAGCAGAGATGGGCTGGGATTTTTGAGAAGGAAGGTTTCTCAGAGGGAAGTCGGGAGTAGAACAGACATGACAACCCCACGGAGGACCACCTCTCTGCCACCAAGTTAGGGGACTTACAGTCCCCGGACAGCGTGGTGCTCCTTCCCGCCCCGTGCCTCTGCCCATGCAGTACTGTGCTGCAGTGTCTTCATTTACTAGTGTTGCGGCCTCGGGCAAGCTATTTAACTTAGGTTCCTCACTCTTTCCATCTGTAAAATGGGAATAGAGTCTCCGCCTTGAAATGTTGTGAAGAATAAATGACTTAACGAAGATCGAACCCTCAGAGCAGAGTCTGGCCCAAGTTAGTCCTTAATAAATGTTACATGTGGCTGTATGCTGCCTTCTCTGCCCGAATGCTCTCCTTCACTTCGTCAGCTGCTCCTCAGGAGATCCCCTTCTCTGCTCGGCTGGCTGCGAGCGCCTTGGATCCAGGGACTTCTTACTAACTTTTTTTTTTAATGTCCAGTGGGTAGTGTGGTATCTAGCATACAATAGCCATGCAGTAAGTCACTGTGAAGTGAGTGAATAAAGCCAAGTTCTTACCCTGAAAGACGTAGCCATGCCACAGAGTGACTTGCTCGTACCAGCTTGTAGAGCCCTTGGGCCGTAACTCTTTCCCTTGGCCATGCCTGAGGCTGGCGCCTCCCGCCGCTCTTTGTGGTACGGCGTCCCTGGAGGGGAAACAAGCCTTCGTTGGCTGCAGGCTGCCTTCTGAGTGCTGAGCACTCGCGGGAAGAAGCTGATGTCGAACAGTTGACCGCATTTCCCTCGGCCTGGTCTGTCCGGACAGTCCTCAGAAAAGATGGGGCTGAGGTACCTCCCTTCCCTCCCTTTGACGAAGGTTCATTTCCCCTGAGCTGGTTCGCAGGAAAAGGAATCAGTCCTTGACTGAAAAGAACCTCAGCCCCACTTCACTGTCATTCTTCCCACAGTGCGAGGTGAAGGGAGGCTCCCACAGAGTTCTTACCCTGTGGGCCCCCATGCCCATTGTCCCTGTCCACGTTTTGCTAGTTTTAGCCTGGAGAGAGCTGCCCACGGTCCTGATGGTGCAGAGTCAGCGCTGGTGGGCCTGCTGGATCCAGGCAGGAGAGGCAGCTGCTGCCAGGCTCTCTCTGCCAGGCACTTCTGTCAGGAGCCCGCTGGCGACGCAGTGCTGACTGGCGTCTTGAGTGCTCACCGTTCCCCTGTTCAGGGGACAGTTTGGGGAGTACGCACAAGTGCCCCTGCTTTACGCCTAAGGACAGTGCTTTCTTGAAGGGAGGCGCTTGTGCGATTGTCCAAGGTGCTGGCTGAACCAGCTGCTTTCTCTGGAACCCACTTGTGCTCGCAAGGACGACTGACTGGCAGGCAGTGGTTGCTCAGAGTTGGGCACTGGGCAGATGTTGGCTTGACAGACGATGAAGTGAGCCTGTCACTTGTACGGGAGTTGGCAGGGCTCAGTGGACCAGTGTTTTCCGAACGACTCGAGCGTGGCACAGAAGCGTGTGTGGGTAAAAGATGGGTTGTGGTGTCATGCAGTGTGAAGCTTACTGACTGGTTTCCACTTCCACACGACAGCCGGTCTCTAAGAACCTACAGTGTGAAATTTGGTGTCGTATCAAGGAAAAAAATGCAAAATTAATTGAAAATGGTATAAAAATACTGTTCTCTTTTCCAGTTATATATCTGCGTGGGTTTTTCATATACTCGACCAGAGCAGCATCTCACCACCACTGTTCAAAAGCAGACGCAGATGTGGGAATCCAGCTGTCTTACTAAGGCAGTCATTAAAATATTTTCAAAATGTGAAACTGTGCCCCTCCTTTCTCTAGATTACTTTTGTTTTGGAAAATATAAAAAATGTCATTTAGTTGTTGGATAACGGACTTAATCTTATTTTTAAATGAGGTAGTAAGCGTTTTAAGGATGTCTCAGCTTTGACTTTGGACATGGTAGAGATCCATAGATAGAACCACACATCTAAAAGCTCTTTAACATGCTCAAAGATTTTTAAGAGTGTGATAGGGTCCTGAGGCCAAAGAGTTTGAGAGTTGCTGGCTTCAAGTTCCGATTAGTAATGGCTCTTTAAATTCGGAGGCTGCTCAGGGGCCCCTTGAAGATTTGTGCTTGGGAAACTGCACACCAGCCTGGGGATAGGAATTAGGGTATGTGGCTGCAGGACTGTCTGCAGGGAGCCAGCTCCCTGTCATCCCGCAGAGTCAAAATCAGCGACCTCGGGCTCAGTGTGGAGATGCTGCTGCCAAGCTGGATCCGCATGCTTTAACAGAACATTTATTTGGGCATGGAAGATGCGGTTATTGGTCCTTCTGGTCTTCTTGCCTTTGCGTGTGTCCCCGTGGAGTGTCAGTGCCCCGTGTCAGAGCCGTGGCTCAGGTGTGCCCTCATGCACCCTCCCCTTGTTCCGTGCACTCCCGCAGGACGTTCCCATGGAGGCCCTCACCACGGTTAAACCGTACAGCAACGAGATCCACGCGCAGGCTCAGCTGTGGCTCAAGAGAGACCCCAAAGCATCCTATGAGGCCTGGAAGAAGTGTCTTCCTATCAGAGGTCTGTTTGTCTCTTGAAGACTTGGGAGATCAGTCCTTCCTACCCCTGTCCTGGCAGCTCCAGAATCCACCCTTTGCTCTCACTTTCTTTTCCTTACTCCCCCTGAACCCCTTTGTCTGCCAGGGTTAGATGGCAATGGAAAGTCCCCAAGCAAATCGGAGCTCCACCATCTCTATTTGACTGAGAAGTACGTGTGGAGGTGGAAGCAGTTCCTGAGCCGTCGAGGCAAGAGGACCCCCCCCTTGGATCTCAAATTGGGCCATAACAACTGGCTGCGGCAAGTGAGTGACCGCCTCGCCTGGGCCCCCGCTCAGCTGCCCCGGCTCCAGAGAGCAAGTACCTTGCCACATGTGCTGCGCTTCCTCTCCTTTCTCTTTGCTTTCTTGTTTCCTTTCAAGAGGAAGGGAGGGTAGGTCGAGGTTCTTGGTTGCAGCCACCAGCATGGTGAACTGGCCAGAGCAGGACTTCGGTGCCCTCTCGTCAAGCTTGTCTTGCTCCTGCTCTCATCCCTGACCACTTAGTGGAACTGAGCTGTGGGGCTGCAGTCTCCTTTTCCCCTTCTGTCGTGTGCATCTCCTGCTGTCCTCTCCCCCTTCCTTCTACCTGATGTCTGAGTAATTATATTTTCAGAACCCATTTGTCCACTGATATGTAGAATGAGGAATATTTGGCATGTAGGGGTCCCTAGAACAGAATTATAGAAGTCTTTGCTAAGGAAAATACCCGCTTGTCTTCCCAGTTCAGTCGTCTTAGGTGTGTTCTCCAAAGTCCGTGATGGAGAGCCTCGTGCAGAACACTTCCTAGCACCGCTTTCCCAGTCTGTGGCAGTCAGATCTGGGGTAGCATGTGATTTTTGCCTTTAACCTTTTCCTGGAGAGCTGCCCAGAGGACTTGGGGGTAGGTGGTGGTTGACTGCCCTGCGGGGGGCCTGCTGAGAAGCCACCATATGAGCCGGGGGCTCCCTTCCTGTGCCCTGCAGGTGCTCTTTACTCCGGCGACACAGGCCGCCCGGCAGGCAGCCTGTACCATTGTGGAAGCTCTAGCCACCATTCCCAGCCGCAAGCAGCAGGTCCTTGACCTCCTCACCAGGTACCATGTGAGGGTGGGATGGGGTGAGCGGTCAGATCTCATCCAGACCTTTTCTGCTTTCCCAGGGGAACCTGTAGGTTTCCCAGAGGAACCCGTAGCTCAGGGTGATGGGAGGCGCGCCCGTGCTCTAACCATCTCATTCCATGTGGAGGGCCACAGAGACGACAAAGGATGGAAAGCTGGGTTTTAGTGGTGGCAGTAGCAGTAGTGATACAGTGTCGGCACCAGCTTGTGAGCATATAGATGGGCAGCGCGCCTCATCTCATTTAATCCTCACAGCAACCTGGGCTTAAAGGGGCTGGTCAACTTCTCCACCGGAAGGCAGCCTTTGAGTTCAGGCGGTCTAATCCCAAGGCCAGCGTTGTTGGTCACCCTGTGGCACACTCCCCTTCCGAGGGGTTCGGTCGGAAACACAGTCTCACTGCCCAGATAATCACTGTTCGCGCTTTGGTGCCCGTGCTAAACGAGTATGGTTATTGTATGCCATTCCCTGTTGTGTGCTCTGGGTTCTTCCCTAGTCTGGGGGGTTCCCGCGTGGGAAGTTCAGGTTTTCTCAAGGAAGGGGGAGTGAAGGACAGCACACATGGAAGATGGAAGGAGCATAAGGAACTAGGAGGCCATAGGAGCTACTTGAGTTCTCTCACGGAGCCCGTCTGTCTCGGTGGCAGTTACCTGGACGAATTGAGCACGGCCGGCGAGTGTGCTGCTGAGTACTTGGCTCTCTATCAGAAGCTCATCGCTTCCGCTCATTGGAAAGTCTACCTGGCAGCTCGGGGAGTCCTGCCCTACGTGGGCAACCTCATCACCAAGGTACCCCCTGCGGCCCAGGAGAGCCCTTTTACTAGCTCTACCAGCGAACTCTTTCTCTGATACACACTTTGCAGTGTTCTTTTGTGCTGAGAAGAAATGTTCGTTGAAAATATTATTTTTATGACTCCATTATATTTGCCAAAAGTATACAGCAATCTGCTGGGGACACTTAGGCCCTTCCAACTTTTAAGCAATCCCTTACCATCAGTGCAGCTATCCTTGGCTTTTTGGAAAGGAGGTTTGCAAAGATTCGGCCTCAGGGACCATTAGAATAAAATGTGAGGACTGTACAGTGTCTTCGGTTGGTGCCACAAGCTCCCAGACTGGCGGTGGGGGTGACCGGGGTCACCGGCAGCGCTGTCACGCTAACCGCGCTTCTTGTCCTGTTCAGGAAATAGCCCGCCTGCTCGCCCTGGAGGAGGCCTCCCTGAGCACCGACTTGCAGCAGGGCTATGCCCTCAAGAGTCTCACAGGTAGAGAGAGCCACTGGGCCCTTCCTTTGGGGGCCCTGGGTGTAATTTGGGGACCGACCCTTAGTGCCAGGGGTGTGGAGTTGGCTTTCTTCCCTGGCATGTTGGCTGTAGCGCACATTTAAGCTCTGCACTCTTCTCCTTATTTATGGGTTTACATGTTCAAGCTCCTGCCCTCCACTGACTGGTACCCTTCGTGGAGCGCCTGCTCTGTGCCAAGCGCAGAGATGGCTCTTTCCTGCCTTTGAGTTGCTCATAATCTTTTGAAGACATGGCCCATCCTCACTTATATTCTCATTCAGAGCTCTTGCAACACCTTTTTCCTGTCCCCACAGGCCTTCTTTCCTCCTTCGTCGAGGTGGAATCCATCAAAAGGCACTTTAAAAGCCGCTTGGTGGGCACTGTGCTGAATGGGTACCTGTGCCTGAGGAAGCTGGTGGTGCAGAGGACCAAGCTGATCGATGAGACCCAGGACATGCTGCTGGAGATGCTGGAGGACATGACCACAGGTAGCGCTGCCCAGCGGCCTGGAGCCCAAGGCCCCGTGTCCCTTCTGGGTCTGCCTGGGACACGGGTCTGATTTCCTGAGTTCTGCAGAGCCAGTGGAGGGGTGGCAGGCATGCCTGTGCCTTCGAGTGAGGGGGGAGGAGGAACTTCTCTGAGAGAAGACTGATTTGCGGGGCTGTAAAACCCCAGAGTGGGGCTCGGTCAGGTGTGGACTTGCCGTGTTGTGCTTAGAGCAGGAAGAGGTCAAGGGCTCTTGGACTGGGGTCTTTCACTGGTTCTGGGAACCCTAAGCCACTCACTCTGTCATCCTCATCTCTCCGCCGCTCGTTCATGGGGCTCATCTCACCACGCCTCCACGCCGGTTTTGGACGCTCTCCTCTGCTCTGTCATTTAGTTCATTAGCTTTTTTTATACTCCATGCTACCTGTTTAATCCACCCATTGTGTCCTTTTTATTGACATTTTCCATCCCTTTTATAATCTTTCAACATCAAACATGTTTCTGTACCTGATAATTCTAAAATTTGAAATACTGATTTCATTCTGCTGTTGTTATTTTGGCTCTTGTTTATTGTGCCTTAATTTTTTTTTTTTTTTTTTTTTTTTTTTTTTTTTTTTTTTTTTTTTTTTTTTTTTTTTTTTTTTTTTTTTTTTTTTTTTTTTTTTTTTTTTTTTTTTTTTTTTTTTTTTTTTTTTTTTGTATTTTGTGATTCTTGACTATGTTTGGGGGATTTATCTGTGGAAATTCTTCAGGACCTGAGTCAGAGAGGGGGTTTCCTGGGGAGGAGTTGTAATTGCTTCCAATGAGGCCTCTCGGGGCACGGCCATGCCAGGGCCCCTGCTGCAGGGTTCTGAACTTCGGGCTTTCAGGTGTCTTAGGTATTGTGGGTCACAGACTTCTGCGAGCGGCTGAGAGTTCTCAGAGATCCGCCCCCCCCCCCACCCCACCCACTCATTGCCACATCTTATGGGAAGACAATATCCTCTTACTTGCTTGGGGGCAGGGAGAGTCCTTTCTAGTTGACCTGTATACCAAGGTATGTAGCTCTCTTTAGCGTACCGGACTCACGTGTGTGTGGCGCGTTCCTGCTAGACTTTCCACCCGGCAGACTTGGGGCTTTGTGTCTAGCTCTGGAATCTTGGCGGGTAATGGAAACCGAAGCTCCGGGCAAAAGCAGCCTTGATGTTTGTCTTTTCTTTCCTTTTCATTTTCTTTCTTTCAGATTTTATTTATTTATTTTTAGAAGAGGGGCAGGGAGGGAGAAAGGGAGGGAGAGAAACGTTGATGTGCGAGAGATACATTGACCGGTTGCCTCTCTCACACCCCCAATTGGAGACCTAGCCCGCAACCCAGGCATGTGCCCCAACTGGGAATCGAACCAGTGACCCTTCTGTTCTCAGGCCAGTGCTCATCCACTGAGCCACACCAGCCAGGGTGCCTCCATGTTTCTCTAACTTCCTTGGCTACTCTTAAATTTGGCTTTTCATTCTTGGCTAGTGTAGCAGTTCACTGATACCGTTTCATTCAATATTTTAAGTTGTTTCTAAGTGGTGAGAAGTGGGAAGTCGGTCAGGGAACATGGTCTGCTGGGTTGCCAGACACGGAGTCCTTCTGTTGCCGTTTCCATTCCGCCACGCTCAATGGCTTGTGACCTTGTCAGCGGGACCCTTGTGAAGAGGATAGTTCTCCTCATGCGATTTGAAGCTATGTCTTTGGCTTGCAGAAGGCAATCTACATAACCTTTTAGAATGAAGCTTGTAACTTCTCTTAGATTTGACGGGAATATCGTTAAGATCCTGTCGAAATGTCAGATACATGACATGTTGGCGTACCTGTATTGGTCAAGAGAGTGAGGTTATGATTCTGAGAGGAAGACACATATAGCAACCACGACGCATGGTGCGGGCTGGGACAGTGAGGGTTTCAGCTGGAACGAGGTCTGAGTATAAAACTCAGTCAGCTTCACGTTTCCGGTGGAACCGTCGATACTGCCACATCGGGCACTTAAAGACTGGCCAGGCAGAACGAGGCTGTTAGTGATGGTGCTTCCCAAAGCTTCGCCTTGGTTCTGGGTGTGAATTGCTTCCCTAACCGACTTGGCCACTTTGGTTTCGGGCAGGAACAGAATCGGAAACCAAGGCCTTCATGGCCGTGTGCATTGAGACAGCCAAGCGCTACAACCTGGACGACTACCGGACTCCGGTCTTCATCTTCGAGAGGCTCTGCAGCATCATCTACCCTGTAAGCGGTGGTGCTTCTCCCGCCCCTCTGCGCGTCCGCGTGAGCCTTTCTGCCGTGAACCTCTTGGTGGCACGTTATAGTCATCCTTAGCACCTGTGGGCCATTTAGTTACCCATTTTATTTTATTCTATTTTTTAAAGATTTTATTTATTTATTTTTAGAGATGGGGAAAGTAGGGAAAAAGAGAAAGGAACATCAATGTGAGAGAGAAACATCAATCAGTTGCCTCTTGCAGGCCACCAACCAGGGACCCAGCCTGCAACCCAGGCGTGTGCCCTGACTAGGAATCGAGCCAGCAGCCTTTGGGTCCACAGGCTGGTGCTCAGTCCACTGAGCCACACCAGCCAGGGCCAGTCAGCATTGTAGAAAGCACCACTGACAGACATAAAACCAGGAGCAGCCTTGTAATTTTCCTGTTACTGATGATGGAAAACTGAAGACCTTCCTTGGTCTTATTTGCTAAATATAAGGTCAAGGTCAGCCTTTTTTTTTTGTTAAGCTAGGTCTAATCTTCCATTGCCAAAATCCCAGTGCTTATCAATCCAGTATGCTATGAAAGAGCAACTGTCGAGCTGTAGCATAAAGAAATTTCCACCTCACCCTCTACCCCGTTTGGGCGCACGTGCATTCGCATCTGTCCCCCCAGCCTGAGCTGTAGGGAAGCTTGGTGTGAACAAAGGCCCCTTCCTGTTGCCGAGCGAGAATGAGAAACACTGGGATCCTCAGTTACTGAAGAAAGGTCATTGGGGTTAGGCACGCCTGATGCTGTGTAATGTAGAGCAGACCCTTTTCGTGACTTGAGGGCCACCAGTGACAAAGTCACCTGGCCCCAGCTTGGTCAGCAGCCTGTGAGACGAGCAGGCGGAGGAGAGACAACACCCTCCCCCTGCCCCCCCCACCACCACGCGCTCATTTTGGTGTATGGCTTTCACATGTCACTCCTCATCTGCTCAGTTTATTAGGCTTTCTCTCCTAATCCACCCTGAGGGGACATGCTTGATAAGTGAAGCTGTTTGAATTATATTTGGATTTTTTGAGTCACCCTAAGCTCCCTGTTCTTTGTATCTTTAATGTGTAAGGGGCTGAATGAGTCTGGCCTGTCCCTCAGAGCAGTCATGGAACATGGTGTAAATCTAAAAGGCCTTGGCCGCCCCTCTACATATATCCTTATGCCGTCCATTCTGATGCACCCTTCTCTGTGTCCTTCAGGAGGAGAATGAAGTCACTGAGTTCTTTGTGACCCTGGAGAAGGACCCCCAACAAGAAGACTTCTTACAGGGCAGGATGCCTGGTAACCCTTACAGTAGCAACGAGCCAGGCATTGGGCCACTTATGAGGGATATAAAGAACAAGATCTGCCAGGACTGTGACTTGGTGGCTCTACTGGAGGATGACAGCGGGATGGAGGTAACAAGCATGGGACAGTGCCACCGTGGCTAAGAGTGTGGGCCAGGACCAAATCCAGGTTCCTGCCCTGAGGAGCTGATTAGCCTTGGGCAGCTAGCTTGCCTCAGCTTTCTCATCTGTATATGGGGCTCATGATTCCCATCGGCTCGATGCAAAGGTTAATAACTTGTCAAAGGCCCTGCCCCTGCCTGCCATGCTTGTCGTGGCGCAGACTTACTATTCTCGTTGCTCTGGCAGAGGCCTCCCGGTGATTCCCAGCTAATCTCCATAACTACTGGCACCTTAGCTCTTGTGCACGCATCCGGCTCTGTGTCTGGTTTTATTATGTACATGGTGAAGAGCACATTGGGTGAAACAGAAAATTGCTTTTTCTGGTGCTGAGGCTGAAATGGACTCAGGCTAAGAGAAGATCCTTGGCAGGGATTTGTAGCCTGGGGTCCATGGTATGGGTTACAGGGTGTTGGTAACCCATGAGATTGTGCACAAAATTCTGTGTCGTGCACACATGCGCATTTTTTAAGAGAGGGAGACTCGATTGATCCTTGACACGTAAAAGTCATGAATTGAGCCGCTGCTGTAAAGTGCCCTTTGATCTTGAAGTGTGCCTGCCTTACAATTACCGGGAATAACAGCCTCATCCCCTTTTCTGTTCAGCTTCTAGTGAACAATAAAATCATTAGTTTGGACCTTCCTGTGGCTGAGGTTTACAAGAAGGTCTGGTGCACCACGAACGAGGTATGTGCTTGTTTCTTCATGCTTGGAGGTGCGGTTTGACTTTGCTGATGTGTGCAGACTTGAACTGGGGGAGCCGTGGTCAGCCGTCCCTTCCCCAGCTCACAGCAGCTCTGCTGGGGCGTCTGTCTTCCCCGATCGTGCTTGTGTGGGGAAGGCTTCAGGAGAGGGCGGGCCTGTGTGTTCTGGCGGTGCGCGGCGAGCGGGCGCAGTCCCAGAGCACTGCAGAGGGGACGCCTGCTGCCTGGAACCCGCTAAGGGCCGGCACCTCGTGACTGAGGTTGATCCCAGCTTTTGGGGGCCTGCTTACGTATCCGAACGTGTTCCCAGTGGCTGTGCCAGGGAGGCGTAATTTCTGTCTTACTAGTTGGGGGGTTGAGACTCAAAGAGGGAGTTAGTCCTGAGGAGGGAAAAGGGAGGTGAAGGAAGCCTCGCTGTGGGCCCTCCTGGCCGCCTCAGTGCTCTGCTCTTGCAGGTCCGCCTGAGAGAGTTCCCGTCCCCTCCCTCCCCCTTCCCATCCTCTTTTCCCAACGGAAAAGGGAGGTTTCCCTCCCTCCCTCCCTCCCTCCCTCCCTTCCTTCTTTTCTTCCTTCCTTTCCCATTTCTTCCTCTCTCTTGTCCCTATTAAGGGGACATTTAGTAAATGAATCAAAGAAATAGTTCCAGCAAACTAGGGTCCTGGTGATGTACCGCAGACTTTTCTAGACTTGCTCCCAAATATTTCTGTAGAATTTAAGAAACCAGATTGGTAGTATGCTGCCGGCCTTTAACTTGTACGTGTTTTTGCTGCTCCCTTTTCCCCACCGTGCCGGGAATCCTGGACAGCGTTTACTGTTGGACGGCTGCCAGCTGGGTAGATCTGGTGCTGTGGTTCTGGGACATGCAGCAGATTGTCCCTCCAGTGCATCTTGTCGCTGACATTTTAGCATCAAAACAGAATGGTACAGACTTAATCCCTGATGCACATAAATTCAGATCAGGCTTCTCTGGGCATCCTTATAAATGGTGGCATGGAACCCAAAGCGTACGCATGGGCACCTCCCCTTTTGAGCCAGGAGGCAAGGTGGAAGTTGAGGGTCATTTGACCCCCACATTAGTGTGTTTAATGCACTGAGGGGTCATTCTGACCAAGTCCAGAGTTTGTGGAAGCTTTTATCTGGGGCTTCATCAACTCCCCTTCTGGCTTCCCAATAAACAGCCCATCTCCTTAGCTCCTGACTGGAGCCTGTCCTCTCGTCTAAGTCTGTCCATGGTCTGTGGCTGTTCCCTCTCTCGGCTCCCACTGAGCGTCCATAGCTGAGAAGCCTTCCTGACAAGTTCTCTCCTCCAGGACTTTTTTCCTCCTGATGCTAAACATGGGCTCAGAGGCGGCATCATTTCATATAGTGGGGTCTCAAGGGCCCATTTCTCATCTCCACAGTGAGAATAATGGAGATGCTGGGGTGCCTGCCTCATTACCTGGGGTGCAGTGAACGCTTACAACCCTGCAGAGCGCTGTAATCTTCTAATTACCGAAGACTTACTCCTTGTTAACCCATCAGCATAGAGGTTCTAGACTCAGGAAGTTCAGATGTATTTGCGCCTTGCCAAATGGTTACCTGTAGACCTTAGGCTCTCTGTAGGTAAAGACTGATGTATTGTCTTTTCTTGTTTTCGGTTCCTGAGACGTGAATCAAAGCTCTTGATCCTGTTGACCTCCCTTGTCTTGATTCTTTGAGTAGTGGTGCTTCTGGGTTGGAGTTTTTGTCCTGAAGATGCAGGCCTGGCAGTAGACCTGGGCTTATAGCTGCGTAACTTGGCACAAGCTGCTTTAACCTTGTACAAAAGGGAAATGTGAAGTTCTTAATTAGCATAGGACTTAGCACAGAGTAAAACAATGAGTAATAGTCATTAGGGTTATTACCTAGAGTTTTAATGGAATTAAATGAGATAGTGTCTGTAAAAGGCTTCCGACAGTTCCTGGCCTAAACAGATACTAAATAAGTTAGCTTTTTTCCCTCTGAGTCAGGGGTATCAAACTCATTTTCACTAGGGGCCACATCAGCCTCATGGTTGCCTTCAAAGGACAGACTGTAATTTTAGGACTGTATAAATGTAACTGCTCCTTAACTAAGGGCAAGGAGCTCGGCACTGCCACCAGGTGGAAACAAGGCGCCCGGCTGGGTAAAACAAGGGTTTGGCCCGCAGGCCTTGTGTTTGCCACCTGTGCCCTAAGTGAAATGCAGTGCGTTTGGATTCCAGGTTCTGTGATTCACATCTTGTAGGGAAATAGAAGTTGTCCATGTTGCTGAGGCATTAAGCAAGACCAGGTATTGTTTCTTTGCGTTTTCTGGGCCTGATTATAAGTACCTTTCTCCAACTTTCTCTGCTCAGGGAGAGCCCATGAGGATTGTTTATCGAATGCGGGGGCTGCTTGGTGATGCCACCGAGGAGTTTATCGAGTCCCTGGACTCCACCACGGGTATGGGCCTTTCGCAGATAACGGCTGCAGGCTGGATTTAGGGGTCGGCACCAGTCAACAGTTCATGTCCCGGGACTTAGGGGCGTTCTGGGCAAATACTGTCTTGTAGCTCTGGTCAGAATTAAAGGGAGATTACTTCTCCAACTGAGAAAGAATACAGGTATCTGCGGTCTGATTCAGATACCTTTGGGATTGGAGAGGAAAAAACCAACCTTGGGGAAAAGAATGCAAATTAGCAGCAGATCTGAGGTCAGATTTATTCGTAGCTTATTTCTCCACATCCCCCAGTAGTGGTTGTGGTACTTGTGTTTTCACATATTTGAGTAAATAATTTTAATGGACTGGAATATTTTAAAAAGCTACTAGAGCGAGATGGTGTAGGTTAGTATCTAACATCAGCCCCTTTTGTTTGCTGTGTCCTTACTGGGGATATGAAACAGGGAAATGGCTGTCAGCCTGGAAGAGGGCTGTCAGCCTGGAAGAGGGCTGTCAGTTTTATTCCTGTCCCCACCTTTTCCTCTGTTTCTGCTCGGCTTCCCTTCTCCCCCAGATGAAGAAGAAGATGAAGAAGAAGTGTACAAGATGGCTGGCGTGATGGCCCAGTGTGGGGGCCTGGAGTGCATGCTGAACAGGCTGGCAGGGATCAAGGATTTCAAGCAGGGACGCCACCTTCTAACAGTGAGTCGGAGGCAGGACAGTGGGACCAGCTTTCCACTATGGGACAGGTCCCTATGGAAAGAAGTTCGTGGTCATTGTGCCGTTTAACCCTAGAGGGCAGCATGGTGCCATGGACCAGTGCAAGCCGCTGACGGACCTGGCAGCTCCCCCGACCCTCTGCGTCCAGGCTCCGTCTCCCCACTACCCTCTTCCTGACCCACACCCGCAAAACATCAGTGTGAGGCAGCCTTCTGCCATGTCCCTTTAGCGACCTGTGGAACCATGTCTGTCTTTTCCTAAAAAAGACTGTACTGGGTCTGTTGTTGCTTCTTTTTAAACGGATTTTATAAGTAGCCCTTCCACTTCTTGCAGGATTCTGTTTGGTTACTCATCTGTCTCATTACAAAGAGCAGAGGGTTCCAGTGGCAGCACAAATACCACACTGTGGTGGTTGCCTCCAGTGGGTGCGAGGACACGCAGCGCTGTGCACATGTTGCAGATGATCCACATGTTCTGAGCCCCCACGGGCCATGAGCTTTGAGGTCTTCCTGTTGACTGTTAGTTCGGAGTTAGTGCTGGAATTTCCCCCAGGACAACGGAGCATCCCCTGCTCCATTAGGAATTTGGCGTCTGCTGTAGGTTTAGAGGTCGTAGAGGTCCAGCCAGCCCATGGGGGCGACTGCTGGGCAGCACTGCTGTTCAAATACCTAGCTGGCCTGAGACCCCGGCCACCTTACCATGTCCTTGTAAGGGTCATTTCCCTCTGTGCCTTCTGCGTTTTAGGAGGAGGACCTGCGACAATACATAACCTCTCTCAAACATTCCTTTCCTGCTTGTCCCCGCACCTACACTCTCAGATGGTCTCCTGGGTTTTGACTGGCTTTTCTTGTCAGGTGCTGCTGAAATTGTTCAGTTACTGTGTGAAGGTGAAAGTCAACCGGCAGCAGCTGGTCAAGCTGGAAATGAACACTTTGAACGTCATGCTGGGGACACTGAACTTGGTAAAGAGTGTGGGCTGCAAGAGATGAAGACTGAGTCTCAGAAGTCCTGGGTGGGAGAAAGTGCAGTTCTAGACGCAGATGAAATGGATCTGTGGCCTTCAAGCCCTTCGTTTGTCTGTCCGACTGGCGCGGAGGCTCTTCAGGATCGTTTAGGCTGTCCCTTCTCCTCCTGCTGGCCCGCCCCCATGCTGTTGCCATGACATCCAGGAGCTTCCTTGTCCCCTTCCTGGGTTCAGGTCAGAGGCAGAGGAAGTTAGTTCTTAAAACACTCCAGACCATACACCAGTGGCAAGTAGTGCTGCTCCCCTTGGGGCAACCAGAGAGCACTCTGGGACATGACATTTTCACTCTCCTCAGAGGCCTGCGTGCTGGTCTCGCTCTGAGAACACGCATGCGCACGCACGCGCACGTGGACAGTCTCTGGGAAACGAGGCCGTGAAGGATGTCTGTAAGGAGCAGATTGCATCAGCAGTGAATGGCTGTGTTGTTGCCCCAGAGTGACTGTGTCTCCTCCTCCAGGCCCTCGTAGCTGAGCAGGAGAGCAAGGACAGTGGTGGGGCAGCGGTGGCCGAGCAGGTGCTCAGCATCATGGAAATCATTCTGGATGAGTCCAATGCCGAGCCCCTGAGTGAGGACAAGGTGAGTGGGCCTGGCCTGTGGATCTGTGTAGATGCTGAGAATCTGCCCTGTCTCATTGCCAGCAGTGGGCTTGCTTGTGTCTGTGTCAACCGGGAATGCTTGGACCTGCTCAGCTCATAGGAGTGGCAAGGCTCAGCTAGTTAATGGTGACATCATTGCATTGAAGCCTGAAAGGCGGATTCAGAAGAAACAAAGCTGCTAAGGGTGTTCTTTCACTCAGAAGCGCTCATTAATGAAGTTCTGGCATGTTCCAGCTGATAGACATGGCCCTAGTCCAGCCCCTTATTTCACAGTTGAGGAAACTCAGCCTAGAGAGATGAAGTGAGCTGTTCATTGTTACATAGTTGAAGGCCTAGAACCCAGGCCTCTAGTTCCCAGTTCAGTTTCTCTCTGCTTATTGCACCATTACCTTCCTCCATTCTTACGGGTGCTAATGTTTCGGCTAGAGGTACGACCAGATGAGTTTCAGGGAGCGACATTCTCTGGAGGAGGGAGAGACTGCTTTGGTCTGTTTTGAGCACTTGAGGCTATTAACAGAGCCATCACAGAAATGGAGACGTTAATGTATCACATGGAACTCATACTCTATTCCCCAGAAAGTGCCAAGACACCATTCTGTTAGGGCTGCTTTGGTGACTGATGGAGGTGCCGCACCTGAAGTCCTGACCTGATCACGGGCCCTTCTGTCCTCCCGCCCTTTTTCCTATTGCAGGGCAACCTCCTCCTGACGGGGGACAAAGATCAGCTGGTGATGCTCTTGGACCAGATCAACAGCACCTTCGTTCGCTCCAACCCTAGCGTGCTGCAGGGCCTGCTGCGCATCATCCCGTACCTTTCCTTCGGGGAGGTGGAGAAGATGCAGATCTTGGTGGAGCGGTTCAAACCCTACTGCAGCTTTGATAAGTATGTTGCTTGGATTTCACACAGCAAAGGGAGAGTCCCCGCGAAAGCACCAAACTAGTTCTGGGAGACAGAGGAAGCGCCCCTGGAATTTGTTAGGTTTTTGTGTGCCAGTCTGGCTGGCCTTTAAGGGGCTCGATTTAGTTGGAGATTCTGTAATTAAAATATAGGGTCCGGTGGAAGTGAGGCCTGCTTAAGTGTGGTTGGCAGGGTGATAATATGGGTGTAAGAATTTATAGTTTTAATTTGAACATTTCACCTAAAATGTCATACGGTGTGCTTAAGTGTGATGTTATGTTATAGAATTACATGCTTATGGTTTTGTAATAAGAGATTGTGTAATAAAAAAGGGGGTGTTATTTGTGCCGGACCTGTATATTGTGTTAAACTGGTGAGTGGACGTAGGATGGGAGGAGGGTATGACAGGCTCGGGAGGCATCGTACGTGCAAAAGCATGAAAGCACAGGGAATGTTGGGAGTCTGGGCGACGGAGCAGGTGGCAGGGAGAGTGGCAGGAACCAGATGAGCAGGTTCTTTAGGCCAGGCCGCGGAGCTTAGGGTTGACCCTGCAGACTGTTGAAGGTTGTCCAGCTGCGTCATTCCTTTCACACCTTCAGACTCTCCCCTCCTTCGCCCAGGTACGATGAAGAGCACAGCGTCGACGACAAAGTCTTCCTGGACTGCTTCTGTAAGATAGCGGCCGGCATCAAGAACAACAGCAACGGGCACCAGCTGAAGGACCTGATTCTCCAGAAGGGGATCACCCAGAGCGCGCTTGACTACATGAAGAAGCACATTCCCAGTGCCAAGAAGTGAGCAGCTCCAGCAAAGGGACCGCTTTCCTTCCCCTCTTCCCGGTTCCTTTTCTCCTCCATCTTGGCGTGATTGTTCCCTTTTGCCCTCCTTGGATGGCTCCCTCCTCTTCTGGAAACTACCAGGGTGACCCCTTAGCTCTGCAGAGTCCTTGGACAACAGCTTTCGGTTTCTGTTTAGAGTACCCCTCTCCCTATCGCTTCCCAGCTGAGCTGCGTGGTCCTTCGTGGTTCTCTGTGGCACCCTTGGAGGGTCGCGTATAAACGAGCCAGAATCAGCCGCTGGTTTCCAGGTAGGCTTTGCCTCTCCGGCCTGCTGAGGAGTCCTCCTTTGCTTTGCAGTTTGGATGCTGACATCTGGAAGAAGTTTTTGTCTCGCCCAGCCCTGCCATTCATCTTGAGGCTTCTCCGGGGGTTGGCCATCCAGCACCCTGCCACCCAGGTGAGTAGCCAGCCTGCAGTAGACCTTGCTGTGCAGACAGGACGTGTAGAGTGAGGAAACCGCACATGTCTTCCCCTCTCCCAGGGCTGAGTGATGACGATGCCATGATTGGCCTTGAGACTTGGCTTCCCCTAGTACAGGCAGCTCCTAGAGCAGCAGAGACTCTTAGGGGCCACCTGGCTCAGCTCCCTGTGGAGAAGATGAAATGCTGTTTGTGATTTCCTCATTCAGCTCATTCTTACGTGAGACTTTATTATCTCACGGGGCAGCAGAGCCACAGTGGGACTGAGAGGGTGCAGCTGGCCCTACTGTCAGTTTCTCTGCGACATCGGGAACCTCATCACCACCGATTTCTGCTCTGCATCAGGCGGCTGAAAACTTAGGGGTGAGAGAGGCCCTCTGCCGCTCTTCCTTTCAGCCCCCCATGGGGCCAAGGCATCTGTTAGCCCTCAGGTCCTAACTGGTCTGCGAAGGGGGCCAGGCTGGATATTCATTTATTTTTCTAATATTTTATTTATTTATTTTTAGAGAGAGGGGAAGGGAGAGGGAAAGAGAGGGAGAGAAACATCAGTGTGTGGTTGCCTCTCGCGTGCCCGCTCCTGGGGACCAGGCCTGCAACTCAGGCATATGCTCTGACTGGGAATCGAACCAGCGACCCTTTGCTTCGCAGTTCAGTGCTCAATCCGCTGAGCTACACCAGCCAGGGCTGGATTTTTTTAAACTTATTATGTTGAGATCATTGTAGATTCACATGCAGTTTTTAAGGAATAATACAGAGAAATCATGCATACATATACCCATTGCCCAGTTTGTCTCAATGGTGACATCTTGGAAAACTAGCAAATACCGCACCCAGGGCATCGACATTGGTGCAGTCCAGCTCCAGGACAGTCTCAGCACCACCATGGCCCCTCCTGTTGCACCGTTAGAGCCATACCCACGCTCTCCCACCCCCACGCCACTGATTCCCGGTCTGTTCTCCAAGTTTTTAATTTTGCCATTTCAAGAATGGTATATAAATGGGATCATGCAGCATATAACCTTTTGGGGGCTGGCTTTTTTCACTTGGGATGAATTCCTGGGGATTCATCCAGGTCGTATGCAGTGTTTGCTCCTTGCCATTGCTGAGTGGTGTGTGTGGTGCGGATGTACCACAGCCAGTCTGACCATTCACCCATCGAAGGACTTCTGGGCTGTTTCCAGTGTGGGACGGTTACAGGCAAAGCTGCTCTGAATGTTCGTGTGCAGGTTTTTACGTGAATGTAAGTTTGTGTTTCTCTGGGATGAAGGCCCAAGAGGACAGCTGCTAGTTGCAAGCTTAGTTTTACGAGAACCTGCCGGACTATTTTCTCGAGTGGCGGCAGCACATTTGCCTTCCCCTCAGCAGTGCACGAGCGACCCACTTTCCGAGTCCTCGCCAGCACTGGGGGCGTCACTGTCTTCTCTTTTAGCCATTCTGATGGATGGGTATGACATCTTACTGTGGTTTGATTTTGTATTTCCCTAACGGCTAATGAACCTGCGTATCTGTCTCTTCGTTTGCTTCATCTGTGTGTCTTCGGTGAAATGTCTGTTCATGTCTTTTCTTTCTTTTCTTTTTTTTTAATGTGCAGTTTTTAGAGTCCTCAAGGCTGTACTTCTTTTCTGTTCATGGTGTTCTACAGTGAAGATAGTTCTACATTCTTTCTTGGTATCAGTCTTGATAACTCATTTTAGAAACGTGGTATTAATAATTTGGTTGCAGACAAAATTCTTTCATCTGTCTTACCCAACTCTCTCTTGTTCTAAACTTTTGTTCAGTTCAGTGGAGATGGTCGTAATTAATACATCTTTTTGGTGATAATTTTTCCTACATAAGAGTCTTGCGTTATTTTTTTTATCTTTGCAACATTTCCTTTGAATGTGTATAAATGAAGGGACTGGGCTGGCAACACAGTAAATTTTAGAACAGATCTGCCGATAGCCAGGCTTATTATTAGTTACTAAATCGAATTACTTTCTTTAGGATAAGTCTAGGTAGGTACTTGGCATTCACACTTCTGGCCATTCACTTTTATTTCAGCCCTTACTTATTGAGCTCCTATTGTGTGCCTGTGCTGTGCTAGGCAGAGGTGACCAGTTAGTGAGGTGGAGAGCGAATGGATCCAGCAGAGATCTGGGAGGTGGAATAAATGGACCTGGGGGTTGATTGCACGTAGGGAGTGAAGAAGCTAGATGAATGAGGACTCTGTTCAGTTTCTGGATTGGGTGACAAGGTGAACGATGGTGCCAGAAGGAGGGGGGGAGCACCTAGGAGGTTTGAGGTAAGGTGGGGGAGAATTCCTTAGGTTTTCTGCTAATGCAGGGTCTGCCCTCCTAACTGGAATGTAAGCTCTAAGAGGGTGCGGTTTTTGTTTCTCCCGCACCCGAAGCACTGCTCCGCACACAGCACACACCCAGAGTGCTGAGTGCAACCTGCCTGAGGGACGGTTCAGGGGGCCATTGCACTGTGGGCTCGGTGTCTAGGAGCCTGAGACACGAGGCACCCTGTACTTCTGCTGAGGCCCAAATTTGAAGGTGTAAGGACAGATTTACAGGCTCCAGTGAGTGGTCTGAGTTGGGTGCTGAGCTTTCACATTGCAAGTTGACTTTGTCGTTTTCAGTTTATTGTCAAATATGTAGAGCTTGTCATGGATTCACGCGTGGCGTGGGCGGTGCGGATCTCAGTGAGCTGGTGCTGTTCCTAGTGAGCTTCCCCGGAGAGCTTTTCCGGACCACACCTGCCTTCGGTGTCCCAGTGCCCTCCAACACCGGTGCAGAGCGCGGCGCTGCATGCGCTGACCGCCAGCCTTTTTGGGCACAGCGGTTCCTGTTGCTCTATGTTTTAAAGCGTTTTCTTACCCCAGTCCCACTTGCAGTTACACCTCCAGACCCTGAGGTTGAGAAAACTCCAGTGCTCCTCAGTTTGGTGAACCCACAGGGCCCTTGGTGAAGACCGCAGCAGAGGCCCTGTGAACGTCACAGGCTTGCTCTGCTCAGCACCGTCCCTGAGGCCACCGCTCAGGCCTCTCCTTAGGTGTTGTCTCTCCAGGGGGCCTGCCCTGAGCCCTTTCCCTGTGCCCGGACGCTTTACGTGTCGCCCGACTTGGATCATCGCAGGAACCCTGGCGCTGCCCCTGTTTTATAGACAGGTGCTGAAGCTAAAGAGCATAGTGGGGGGGTCAAAGGTCATTGGTGGAGCCAAATTCTCTCCTGTTTGTCCAAACCTTTCAGAGTGTAGAATCAAAGGGTCTGGTTGAAATTTGACCAGATGACATGAGATCGTGCACCGTCTGTTTTTTCTGAACCTTTAAGCTCCTGGGAAGAACGCTGGTGGAATAACTGGAGGCCTGCGTCTCTCTGGTCCTTTCTTGGCAGGTTCTGATTGGAACTGACTCCATCACAAACCTGCATAAACTGGAGCAGGTATCCAGTGACGAGGGCATTGGGACCCTGGCAGAGAACCTGCTGGAGGCACTGCGGGAGCACCCTGACGTGAACAAGAAGATCGACGCTGCGCGCAGGGAGACCCGGGCTGAGAAGAAGCGTATGGCCATGGCGATGAGGCAAAAGGCTCTGGGCACCCTCGGCATGACGGTAAAGCCGCTCCCTGAGTCCCCACGTTCTTACCCTGCTGTTGAGGAGGCGGCCATGGCACAGTCATTTATGCATCGGGGAAGGAGCTGGGGTTGGGGAGGGTGAGCGTGAAGGCTGGACAGAGAAAGAGGAGGGACCTGGGTGTGCGGGGCTTGTCACCTTCCGTAACCTTCCCAACAACCCTCAGGGCTGTGGCTGTTACTGTTCTGCTCTACAGATGAGATTCAGGGTAAGGGACTTCAGTTCACAGGAAGAGTAAAAGTGGTGAAGGTAACCCTCGAGGATTTACTGTATGTCATGTGCTACGCTTAGGCACCTTACTTGTCCGATTTTATTTAAGCCTTCATGTTGTTCTATGAGGTATTAATCATACCCATTTTCCGGATGAAGTGACCGAGGCTGAGAGGTGATATAAACAGGCCAGGGCACGTAACTAGTAGGTGGGTGGTGGGGTTTTGAGCCCCGGTCTGCACATGAGGGCTCTGTGCCGTTTTCACTGTCCTGAGGCCTTGCAGGGAGCACAGCCCTCCAAGGGCCCCTCCAGGCAGCGCACTTTCCTGTTGGCAGTTGGGGCTCCCGTGGGAACAGTAACTGACCCGTGATGCAGCAGCCTTGGCTGCTGAGAGCTGGTGTTGCTGGCACAAAGGAAGGGCTCTTTTGGTGGCGAGTGGCAGCTTGCCAGGCTTCCAGCTGGATGGTCCCCTCTGCCTCTATGGTTCCTGTGGGAAGAGGGTAGCAGGAGGATCTGGGTCTTTGCTCTTGTCAGAAGCTGCAGGGGTTTCCTTTGATGCAACAGTCCTTAGTGTACGTGGAGGGTCAGTCCTGTCCCCAAGTGTCCCCAAGCTAGGGTGGGAGGGTGTGTGGAAATCCACTGCTGACATGTCATCTGGGGTTCCCCTAACAGACAAATGAAAAGGGCCAGGTCGTGACCAAGACGGCGCTCCTGAAGCAGATGGAGGAGCTGATCGAGGAGCCGGGCCTTACGTGCTGCATCTGCAGGGAGGGGTACAAGTTCCAGGTACGGGCCTGGGCCTGGTGGCGCAGCCTGCTGCTCCCTGTGCTGGCGGCCCTCGCCTGCGGGCCTGTGTGTTCTGAGAGTGGCCGAGACTTGCCTCTTGGCTGCTGTTCTTTACAAGCAGGAACATCATTCGTCTTCCCTGTCACCGTGACTGCAGACAGCAGCCACTCATTGGATCCCATCTGTGCAAGGCCCTGTGCCCAGAGCTTTATGTCAGCTGTGTGATTTCGTCTTTAAACTTATAAAAAGTCCCAGTTTATGGATGAGAGAGCAAAGGTCATGGTGTAGAGCCAGAGCCCTGGGCTTTTAGAAATACACCATGCGGCTTCCGTTCAGGACACCTGGGGCAATCGGTCCCCCAACCAGAGTTACACCTGAAAGGGGCAGAGTCTGCTCTTCAGGGCCTGTTTGTCCCCCTAAAGGCCTAAAAGGGGGGTCCCCCTTTCTCTCCAGCTTGAATTTACTACTCAGCACCCATGCTGTTGAAGGGCAAGCCACGAGCCCTGTGAGTCCTGCTGTATGTAACATGGGCTTTTGGGGGCTGCCTCGTCATTTTTGAAGAGTAAGCGACTTATCAAGAAGTCACTTTAGCCCTGGCTGGTGTGGCTCAGTGGATTGAGTTCAGGCCTGTAAACCAAGGGGTCACTGGTTAAATTCCCAGTCAGGGCACAGGCCTGGGTTGCGGGCCAGGTCCCCAGTAGGGGATGCACAAGAGGCAACCACACATTGATGCTTCACTCCCCCTCTTCTTCCTCCCTCTCTGTCTATAAAAATAAAAAAATATTTTTAAAAAATCACTTTACTCTCTATTTTTAGATAAATGAAGCAGAAAGAAAAGCTCAGTTGAACTTACATTTCTGCCTTTCCATCTGCATAGCATCTGCTTAGTTTGGTTGCTTCCCACACTCCTCACTTCACTGTGCCCAGCCCAGAGCTTGACCAAGAGACTGGGGTGCTGGCCATCACGCCCCTCTCCTGGGTTATCCCTTCCTAGGAGGGCAGACATTTGGGTCCCTTCTGCTCTGCTTCGCCTGCTTCCAGAGCCTGCCTTGAGTCTCTCCTCACCTCTCCTCCTTTTTCTGTTGTCCTTGTAGCCCACGAAGGTCCTGGGCATTTACACCTTCACCAAGCGGGTAGCCTTGGAGGAGATGGAGAACAAGCCCCGGAAGCAGCAGGGCTACAGCACTGTGTCCCACTTCAACATCGTGCACTACGACTGCCACCTGGCGGCCGTCAGGTGGGCCCGGCTCTCGCGAGATGGCTCCTTCGTAGGCTGCTCCCTCCCACGTGCTTCCATGCCAGACCTCCTCCTCTTCACCGAGGAGGGCTGCTCGTCCAAGGCCCCGGACTTGGAGGGGTGGGACCGCCAGCCCTGGAGTTTTAATGCTGTTCCTTAGTCTCCCGGGGGTAGGGTGTTCGACCTTAAACCATTTAGGCTGCAAAGTCATTCTTGCCATATGACTGGGAAAATATTCATGGCTTTGGCCCACGGCTGGGGAAAGCAGTGTTACTTACCTGAAGCTGGGAACCTGTATTTGCCATATCAGGGTCGCAAATGGCTAATTCTCTGTACAGGGTCGGGGGCATGGGCTGGCTTCCTTAGCGGTAGCAAACCCTTCTCCACCTCACTTGCCCAGGTGCCTGGTTGCCGAGTGAGCTCCAGCAGCCATGCGTCCCTGCTCTCCTCCCCACCCAGGTTGGCCCGAGGCCGGGAAGAGTGGGAAAGCGCCGCCCTGCAGAACGCCAACACCAAGTGCAACGGGCTCCTTCCGGTCTGGGGGCCTCACGTCCCTGAATCGGCTTTTGCCACCTGCTTGGCAAGGTGAGTGCTGAGCATTTTGCGTGGTAGGAGAGGGGATTCCTGGGAGATGGGGGGAATCAGCAGTCAGCCAGCCTGTGGTGAGACTATTTCCTGTTGCCTTCATTGGGAATCCATCTCTCTCTGCCTGCTGGCAAGGGGGCTGTTGGGAATGGAGAGGAACTCTGCTGAGAGAAATGGGCACCCTCAGCGTCTGGTGCACCGTGGAGAATGTCTGGTCTCTCACTGCTTCTCCTTGGTTGGCGAGAGGACTTAAGACACGGGATGCCTGACTTGGTCCTTGAGGCCAACATTTCCCAGCGTTCCCTTCTGCAGTGTGTGCCTCTGAGGTTTAAATAATGAAAAGTAGTAGCTTAGTTACATGGGGAAGGTCAGACCCCTTTCGAGGCCTTCTTTGTCCTAAAATCCAGAGCAGAGGAGCTGAAGCTTCCATGAGGTTTTGGCCCCTCACTGGTGCCCTGTGCGGCAGTGCCGCACCCCGGGCCCTCGCTGTAGAACAGCTGCCTGGTGGTGGTGGTGACGGAAGGGGCAGGAGGCAACACTGAGATGCTCACCATGTCTCAGTGCTACACACACTCCACAGACATAGAGACTGAGGCACAGAGAGGTTGAGGAACTTACTTAAGGGCACACAGTTAATAAACATAATAGATTGTAGTATAAATTGCCATAGAAAACTTTTATTTGGAGGTTGAAGAAATGATTCTTGTGAATAGATTTCCTTGTTAGTCAGGAGTAAGTCCTATTTTTTTCTTCCAAAATGTACTTTTGGACATGGCCACGATTTGTGCTGTGACAGTGATCCATCAAGAAATGGGTCCCTCTGAACCAGTGGGGTCTTGTTAGAGCTTGGAGAGCCTCACTGTTGGTCCCAGCAGAAGTGAATGTCCTCTGCTGTCCCTTTTTGGTAGCCCCAGGCCTTGTCCTGGCTGCTCCCTTCTGTCCCCCTGTCTGTGTGCGACCCGTGCAGCTGTCGGGGAAGGGGGTGCCAAGGTGGGCCCTCCCAATGGGGCTTCCACCAGGAAGCTGGCTTCCGTGTCAGCGTTTGTCCTGCTCTCCCCCCCGCCCCACGCCCAGGCACAACACTTACCTCCAAGAGTGCACAGGCCAGCGGGAGCCCACGTACCAGCTGAACATCCACGACATCAAGCTGCTCTTCCTGCGCTTCGCCATGGAGCAGTCGTTCAGCGCAGACACGGGCGGCGGCGGCCGGGAGAGCAACATCCACCTGATCCCGTACATCGTTCACACTGTGCTTTATGTCCTGAACACGTCAGTACCTCGCACCCCGCTGGGCAGCGTTCGGCTGGCTCAGCGCGCCCTCCCTCTTTTCCATGTTTGCCCTAGTTAGTGTCAGGGCGAGTGTCTGACTGAGGCAGCCTTTGCTAAAGTAGGAACGCTCATCTGTGGCTGTTAGGTGACTCCTTTCCCAAATTGTCCCTTCTCCTACCCGGGCAGCCAAGGGCTGCAACTCTGGACTGACCTCAGTGCAGAGGGGACAGAAACGGGAGAAGCCAGACCACTGAAGCTTCTGCTCTGAACCCTGCGTCCCCTTGCTGGACTCTCTCATCTTGGCTAGGGGAAGCCGTGGGTCAGAGCTGTGCACAGTCACCTCAAGGGCACGCAGGTGTTGCAGGTGAGGGTTTCACATCTAGGGGATGCGGCAGAGCCAAGGACCTGCTTCCTGAGTGGAAACTGGAGTTGCGTCCCCCATTTCCTCTCCGCTGAGCAGTGTTTCTGGCGAGTGTGAGCGGAGAGGAGCGAGTGTTAAAGATTATTTGGGAAAGTCAACTGAGAAGGAAGGCAGCCAGAAAAGATTTATATTTTTACATTGTGGAGTAGATTGATATGTAAAAGTGTGATTTTAAAGACACACTTAAGGGTAGAAAATAACATGTTTTCATTCCACTCCCAGATTCCCAAAGCAGATGGAGAAATTTAATATGCTTCAGCTCTTAGGTCTGATGTATTAAGTGGCTTCATATTTTAGGCCCCTCTCTTCTAGCAAGTCTTACAGACCCAGTGGGCAGAGAGTTGACAGGCCGTGCGCAGCCCCCAGGGCGGCCGCAGTTCAGCCCAGGCAGCAGGACAGTCTGCCTCTCGTCCCTTCTGGTCTTCTCTCCGCGACAGTGTTGTCTTCATCTTCCTTCCTGCATCCGTGTGGGTTAAAAGGCTGACGGACCTCTAGACCACAGGCCTCATTGTTAAAAAGATACACGGGCGGGTCTCCCTCAGCGCATTACATCATCTGCTGAACCGTTCAGACTGTCGGAAGAAACACCTGCGTTGCTGACGGCACAAATGCTCCCACTATCCAAACCCTGCTTCGGGCTGAGCAGCGCTAATTATGGGCTTACAGCCTCTGACCGAGCCCGTGGCTTTTGCAGAGACATGTCTCTCCTGGGCGGCTAGGAGGGAGAGTGGACTGCCCCGTTCTCCAGGAAGGAGAGCAGACCCGCGGGGCCAGCATGGTTTGCCCAGCAGAACGGAGCTGGGGATTTCAGGCGTCAGAGTTTCTCAAATGCTGGGCTTTCTAATCCTGCTCGAGTTCCTGAGTTGAGGAGGGACAGGGCCATGTCACAGTTGCCTCGGTCCTGAGTTGAGGAGGGACAGGGCCATGTCACGGTTGCCTCGGTCGGCTTGGGGCCCGCCCGCAGCCTTCACGGAGGCACCGTTTCTCGCCTGCAGACTGCTTTCCTAGCTGGTCATTTCCCATTGCTGGGAGCTTGGTCCGGGGGCCTGGGAGAGGGCCGTGGCTGCCTTTGTCTGTTGAGGCGAGTATGTGGCACCATGGTCCCGAGCAGAGCTGAGCAGGACGGCTCCTGGAGCTGTGTTGGTTTATTCGCTTCCCTGCCCACTTTCCCCCGACCCCGCCACCACAGAACTGGGGCAGGGTGTCCAGCACTCTTGTCCTGGGAGAAGCACTCAGGGTTACCAAAGAGAATAGCCAGACATGCCCGGTCAGTGCAGGTCAGGGAACACGTGCCGAGGCTTCGTGGCTCAGGGCAGATGGAGCTCACTTAGCCGGACAGGCTCTGGGGCCCAACGGCCTGGGTCCGCAGCCCAGTTCTTCCTGTCACGGTGTGTGACTTCGCGCAGACTGTTTACTCTCGCTGTGCTGTGGCTTCCTCGCCTGTAATATTGGGATAGTGCTGGTGCCTGTTTCAGGGTCATTGTTGGGGTTAAAAGGAGACAGTCTGCATGGAGGTCTTAGAATGGTGCCTGGCGCTCAAGTTCATGATCGTCATTCTCATTGCAGTCGAGGCAAGAGTGAGAACAAGAAGCAGTGCTTCCCTGGAAGTGGTTCTGATGGAGACAGGGCTCAGGCACACAAGAAAACAGACGAAATAGCAAGCCATGGAAAGCCACTGGACACACTGGGAGTGGGAACCCCTTAGTTCTAGTGAGACCGCGTGGAGGCAGGGAGAGGGCAGGCGGTGGGCTGGGAGCCACGGACTCTGGATTCTCATCGGCTCCCACCACTTACTGGCTTGTGACCAGGGAAATCACCTTGTTTCTCTGGGCTTCGGGTTCCATGGTAAAAAATGTGCTGGCGGTCACTTCCAGAGTTATGCAATCACTGGCAGTGGCATGTTTATGGATGTGCCCGACACACAGGGCACGCAGGAGCCCCGGGTTTGGACTGCATGGGAGCTGAGCTGGGGGGAGGGGCCAGGGGAGATGCCCCCAGGATGGACTTGGACGGGGAGCAGCAGCACTTGGGGAGCGGGGAGGGGAGTCCAGGGTGGGTAGGAGTGGTCTACGATCCAAGGGTTCAGGACACTTGAGAAATTGAGCGCAGCCTCCTCCACTCTTGCTGCTGGTCCCTGGCGTCCACCCTGGTTTCATCATGCCCCTTTTGTTCTAGAACCCGAGCAACTTCCCGAGAGGAGAAGAACCTCCAAGGCTTTCTGGAACAGCCCAAGGAGAAGTGGGTGGAGAGTGCCTTTGAAGTGGACGGGCCCCACTATTTCACAGTCCTGGCCCTGCACATCCTGCCCCCTGAGAAGTGGAGAGCCACGCGAGTGGAGATCCTGCGGAGGCTGCTGGTGACCTCTCAGGCCCGGGCAGTGGCTCCGGGAGGAGCCACCAGGTGAGTGCCGGCTTCAGGAAGCCGTCTCTTGCCCCCCATTGCCTGGAGTGTGTGGGCCCACTGTGTGAAAGCTGCCTGGCAGCCTGTGCGTGCTGACGGAGGGAAGGCATGCTCGTTGGGCTCAGTCGTCGGTCCTGGCCCATCCCAGCTGGTGCCGCCAGGAGTCTAGGCCCGATGGCTGGCAGGTGCCTGGCTGCCTTTGAGCCTGGTGTTCAGCCCCTAGAAAGAGAGTCAGGCTCATCTCGGGGAAATTTCAAGGGGAAGCTAGTCAGGCACAGGGTAGCAGGGAGGAGCATCTGGGCATCGGGCTGAGACAGGCGGCAGGTCTCCAGTCTCCTGGTCTGGGCGTGAACTGGGAAAGCCTGTGCATGGCTGCACTCGGGGCTTTTCCCTTCCGGTCGCTAAAAGCTTGTCATTTCCCTTCTTGGTCACATTCCTGTCCTGTCCTTGTCACATTCCATGAGCTGTTCTCCTCCTCAGTGATGTGGACCCCTCCCAAAGAAGGAAGTGGTCTTTGTTTCCATGGCCTCGTGCTGGGGTTTGGGTCAGATAGAAGGTGCCTGGAGAGAGGCGTCCGCGAACAACAGTAGGAGGCCCCTGAGATGCCCACGTGAATGGCCACACAGGTGGCAGGCTCCGTGGGCACCACCCTTGGCTCACGGTGGCCTTGTGCAGTCTCTGCCCGCCCTGGGCTGCAGAGCAGGGGGCACATTTGTCAGTTTGCTTCTGCCACTCAAGAGAAATCTTCCCTTCTGGAAGATCTGTCCATGGGAGTCTGCTTTCTCTGGGACCCGAGAGAACATTCCCGCATGTGTAGGCCGAGGGAGCTCAGGAGGTTTCAGGCCCCTGATGGTGACAGGCCAGGTGGCGGCAGCCGTGTGCCTGAATTGACACCCCCGGTCTCTTCGCTTCCATCGGCTCGCGTTCACCGGAGGGTGCTGGTCGTAGGTGCCTCGCGCCTGCAGGGAGACGGGGGGAGCTCTGCAGTTGCATGAGGCCAGCGTCAGCACCTTTAGCGCCTTCATGAGGAGCAGGAGGGGGCGGGTCCTGCTGGATTCCTGACCCCTGCCCTTGTTCCAAACATTAATAGGTAACTAACCACTAGAGTCGTGGGTTAGATCTGGTGGGTGCTTAGGTGTTGGTGAGCCAGGCTGGCCTGCTTCCTCGGCACGCACAGTGGGCACTGCTGGGTGCAGGCTTTCGGTGGCAGGTGTGAAGTCTGAGCCCACAGGAGCTGTTTGCTCCAGTTAGGAGCCTGGGATTCGTGACTGTCCCAGGCGGTTAAGGAAAATCCGATTTGGTCACAGCTCTATTAGGAAACCCAGTGTGAGCTGCACTCCTGAGTTGCCATTTTCTCTGTAGCAGTTAGTCACCTTCACTAATTAGCCTTAAATAATCAAGTTGGGTGGGGTCGTTCAGGATGGCTGTTCACCAAGGCAAAACAGTCACAGTGGAGGGCCACCCCTGGTGTGGCATGGAGGCCGAGCGGGGGCTCCCAAAACACTGGTGGAGGAGCCAGGCATTAGCGCGGCCTGGAGACACCCTCTGCGGAGAGGCCAGGCTGGAAGGGCATTGGGAGGGCGTCCTCCCACTGGTGGGGGCAGTGTCGCCGGCACAGGCTTTGTGCATCACGGGGAGGGCGGCAGTGGCAGACACTCCGAAATGCAGCTCTAGGAATCTGCACCAGAGAAGTCGACCTCTTCTGTGTGGTCCACATTCGCAGAGAAAGGGTCCTGTGCCAGGAACTTGAGTACCAAAGCCTGGGACTTTCTTGTCATCCTGTTTGCATGGAAATGGATCATCGTCCTGACCCCCACGCCCACCTCACGCTCATTTTCACTTCAGGCAGTGGCACCTGTGCGTGGCAGGCAGGGGAGAAAGTGGGTGCTCTGGAGGGCTTCAGGTGGAGGGAGGGTGCAAGAAGCATATTTCAGCAATGGAATTCTTTCGTCTCGCTGTTGCTTTACTTTTGGGAAAGAACTTGTGTGCACCGACTGGAAGCAGACGGCTGTCCCGTGCAGCAGCAGCCGTGCACATGGGGCCCATGCAGCGCAGCTTCAGCCCCTGTACTAAAGTGCACCCGCACCTGTCCTCTGCGATACTTCCATGCGCGAGCACACGCACGCACTGTACTAAGTTCCAGTCCTCCAATGTCAGCCGCCGCTCCAGGGCGAGGGCCCGTCTGGCCTGCACTCACCCTGGGATGAGGCCAGTTTGCAGATGACACCTCCCGTAGACTTGGGTGGTGCCACTCCCTGGGCAGAGTCTGGTCCGTTCTGTGTTTCTCAGGGGCTCTGCCTGGTGTGACCATCCCTCACAGCGGGAGCATCTGCTGAGGGGGCAGGAGTGGACACGTTGCAGACAGCGCAGACAGCCCCAGGGTTCCGAGGGACTGGCTGGCTTTAGTCCTCGGCTGCATCAGGGATTAAGTAGAGGCACTGGTACTGGGTAGAAGCCAATGGTGTGGTGAGCAGCTCGGGATTATCCCGGAGTTGGGAGGTGTGGGCGGCTGCTGCTCCGTCCAACGGCAGCATTGCCCATCGCTGCTGTCCCGCCAGCGTGCTACTCCCAGCACGTCCTGTGGTGGGGCCGACGCTGGGTCTGGTGGCTTTAGGTCTGCTGGCTAAAATTCTCCCAGTGGGGATGTGAAGATGGGGGGTGGGGGGCGTGTTTCCTGCTCCGTTTCTTAGATCCCGTCAAGCCCACGAGCTCGAGTGGGGGGCTGAGCCTGGGGGAACACGTGAGCCCTCGGCCTTGCCTGGAGGCCCTAGGCTTTTGGTTGCCGTGTTGCAGCTGAGGTGTCCCTTTCTTCCGATTCACCCTGACGTGGAAGAGAGTTGGTGCTGAAGATGAGTGTTTCAGGGCACATGTTCGTAGTAAATAAACCACCGCATCCTGAGGCTTCACAAGATCATGCGAAGGGGCTGAGAAGCTCCTGCCCTCAGCCCCTTCTTTCAGAGAAGACAGACGAGTGGCTGGAACAGAGTGACACAGATGACTGTGACTTCCCTTGCCCTGCCCCGTGAGTGCCCTTCCATGTCCACGTGGACATGCAGGCAGCTGGACCCTCTCTTCCAGGCTGACGGATAAGACAGTGAAGGACTACTCTGTGTATCGCTCTTCCCTCCTCTTCTGGGCCCTCGTCGATCTCACTTACAACATGTTTAAGGTAAGGATGCCATCAGAGGCTTGGTGGGCAGCTGCAAGGGTGTCCCTGACCTGCGCTGCTGACTCTGACCCTGCCTTGGCCGGCAGTGGCTGCTCCCCGCTGGCCTCCCCTAGAAGCGCGTGCCCACCATGGGGGGGCTTACACCAGCCCAGACCCGGGCCGTCTCTGCCCAGTCTGGGTCCTGCTGCAGGGGCGTCCTCCCTCCTGAGTTGCCCTCAGTTTCGATAAGCTCCATTTCCCTGTCGAGTGTGACTTATGCGATCCCAGCTCACAGCAGGACACTCCTCTCTGCCTGGATGGAGTCAGAGGGCGTGGGCTGGTTCCTTTTTTGTAATCCCAACAAAACAGCTCAATTAAGGCATCCTGACGATTCCCTCCTCTTGGGGGAACATAGGTGTGACGCGTGCACGGAGGAAAGCATGCAGCCACTTGTTGTAGGTTTGAGTGGCATGGTGTGTGACAGAGGGGCTGAGAGAGGGGCGAGGTGAAATTTCGTTGTTCCTGGGACAAAACATGCCTTCCAGGGGGACCTCTGCTTACGCAGGGAGGGGGAGGCTCTCCCTCCGCTCTGCAGGGCTGACGAGCCTGGCCGGAGGCGGTGCCCTCCGCCCCCGGGCCCGTCTCCTGCTGGTTCTTGCAGAAGGTGCCCACCAGCAACACCGAGGGAGGCTGGTCCTGCTCTCTCGCGGAGTACATCCGCCACAACGACATGCCTGTCTGCGAAGCTGCTGACAAAGCCCTGAAGACCTTCCAGGAGGAGTTCATGCCGGTGGAGACCTTCTCGGAGTTCCTCGACGTGGCTGGTCAGTGGCAAGGTTTTGTCTTTCGGAGATCCGCAGCAAACCCCCTGTTTGTCTGCATGGCATTGGCTGTAGCTTTTACCTTTGCCTGTCGGGAGAAACACTGGTGAGAGCTAGCCTGTCAGCCCCCAACGGGTCTGGGGGAGGGAGGTACACCCTGAGCCACTCGTGCCGAGAGCGGCTGCTCTGACGCGCGCTGGGGCCTCGCTGCGCTCCAGGCCTGTGCTGCCGATTGTCCGCAAGGCAGCCCTGGGTAAGGTGGGGGCTGTGGTCACTCTGCCCTGTAACGGGGTAACTGAGGCTCTGAAGCTTCCAGGGTGGCATAGCTGGAAGATCGGCAGAGCCCCCTTCTGGTTCCTGGCTTTTGATGACAGTTCAGGGAAGGAATGTAGAGTTTACCCATCTTCCTTCTGCCTCTTCTCTTGTTTTTAAGATTTTAGTTATTGATTTTTAAAAGGAAAAGGGGAGAAATGGAGGGAGACATCAATCAGTTGCCTCTTGTACACACCCCGACCTGGGACTGAACCCGCAACCCAGGCACGTCCCCTGACCAGGAATCAAACCAGCAACCTTGGGCTTTGTGGGACGATGCCCAACAGTCTGAGCTGCACTGGTCAGGCCCTCCTGGCCCTCGTGTCACAGCTGCCCCGGGGACACGGGGCAGATTTCAACTCCGATTGTTAAAGTCAATGACAAGCATCAGCGCACCTCTGAGCGTGAGGCCAGGGCCACACTTGGAGCTCCCGCCGTGTGAGCCGCCCTCAGACGGCCCCCTCATCCCGCAGCCGGTGAGAGCGGAGGTCGCCGTCCTCTTCTGCACGCAGGTTCCTCACACGGGAGATGTGACCTGATTGTTGCACACGCATTAAAATCTGTTTGGCTTTCATAAGCAAGCATCAGACGACTGCAGGGGGAGGTGACTTGGGCTGCCGACTGGGAACGCCTGCCTCGGACTGCAGTGCAGTGCCCTCTCGGCCGGCGCTGCTGGCCGGCGCTGCTGGCCGTCCACGGGCGGGCTCCCGGGCCGAGGCAGAGCGGCCACGCCCCCCTGGGAGCTTCCCCTCACGTTCATGTGGGGATGCGGGGACGTGTGAGGAAGCAGGGAAACGTTTCTCCCGGTCCCGCTAGTACTTTTGTGTTTGTGCTTGTCCTCTGGGGGCTGAGCTCCCGGGTCTGGAGTGGTGCTCTGTGTGAAGTTCTGTTTTCCCCTTCCCCCAGCTCAGCCCCGACTGATGGCCTTTCCCCGAAAGCCCTGGGGCTTCCACCTGGTCCTTTGCGGTGGCCTAGGTGGGAACTGTGCACTGGGATGGGCCTTCCTCGGCCTGGTTCCTCCCATTCTCTGGATCACGGGGGCTTGCGCCGCCCCCCGCAGTTTCTTTGTTAGCCTTGCTGGACGCCCCACGCGCATCTTCCCAGCCCTGACTTTTCCCGTAGTCACTGCCCTTGCTTTCTTCCCAGGGAGCGACCCCTGGCAGAGAGCAGGTAGCCTGCGTGTATGTGTGTATGTCCTCAGGGCCGAGCGAGCGTGTCACCCCAGGGTCTGGTGAATGTCTGAACAAAGACTGTCAGTGTGAACGTGGGAGTGAGCACAAGAAGGGAGGTGGGCAGGGGAGGGCGGTGTTCGCCTCAGTGCAGGGCTTTGCCGCGGCCCTGCAGCCATGGCTGCACCCCAGCCTGAAGCCGGGAGAGCGAGAGCCCGCTGACGGGGGGGAGGCTCTGTGACCAGCGCTCCGAGGCCAGGTTTTCACACTGTGACTTTATTATTTTGTTTGCACTGGTAAAAAATTCCAGAACATTAGACACACCCCGTTTGAACGCAAGGACAAAAACACCTTCTAAAACCAAGAGGTGATGACCTGTCCACGTGGCGCTGACTGCAGTTTGCGTGGCGCCGGGCCTTGGGGTTAACAGCGCCACGTTTGTTCAGCATGAGCGCCCTGCTGTGGCTGGTGTGGCTTGGAGCATCCTCCGTAGACTAAGGGGTAGTGGGCTCGATTCTGGTCAGGGCGCACACCCGGGTTGCAGGATGGATCCCTGGTTGGGACGTGGACGAGAAGGCAACCCAGCAGTGTTCCTTTCTCACATCGATGCGTTTCCCTCCTTCTCCCTCACCCACTCCCTCCCTCCCCGCCTTCCCCCACTCTCTGAAAACAGTGGGAAAATGTCCTTGGATGGGGATTGAATAAAATAAAATGTGAGCACCCCCTTCTTGGTGAGGAGGGAGGGCAACAGGGGCCCTGATACTAACAGAGCACCTCTGTGCACTGGGCACTTTCACACTGGTGGCCTAACTTGATCCCCACAGTGACGAAACAAGGTCTTGTCACTGTCCCCATGTCGTAGTTGAAGAGACGGAGCTCCTGAGCGTCAGCAGCGTGCTCAAGGCCCCAGGACTAGTGGCCGAAGCTCAGACGAGCCCAGGGTCCTACCACCCTTCTCCACTCCTCCAGCCTTCCAGGGCTCTCTGAGCATGAGCTGGAGGCTGTGGACACTTTCCTTTCCCAAAGGCTCCCCACCCCTGCTCCACGTATACTCAGTTGCTCTGGCCCTGCAGGCCCAGCCCCGGTCCAGTGCACCCGGGTTAAGGGGAAGGAAGGGCGTGAGGTCGGGCCCTGCCACGGTCACACCTCCAGCAGGCTGCAGGGCCTGGCCCCGGAGCAGGCTGCCTCCCACAGAGTGGCGAAGGTCTGCCCCGTCACCACCGCTGTCGGGGCTTGTCGGAGTACAGTGTGTTCTCTCCAGGGACGAGGCAGCCGTGACTCAGTGGGGCTGCACGTTCCTGCTCCCGACTGGCCTCTGTCTTCGCTCCAGGTCTGCTCGCAGAGATCACCGATCCAGAGAGCTTCCTGAAGGACCTGTTGAACTCAGTCCCCTGACCGCCCCACGGGACCGCTGCGACCCGACCAGAGCTGGCTGGCTGGCCTCCCACCCCTTGGGCTCTTCCCTCCTGTGCATCAACTCCCCACAGGATGCTGCGTCATTGCCCCCTCCCTCCCCTCCCTCACCTTTTCTTGGAGTGGCTTGGGGTTTTTAGGCTTCCTGTTTTATCTCGTGTGTGTGGTGCACTAGCTATGAAGTTGTCTGTAACCCGAGCCGTCGAAGGACCTGTACATACCCAGGAGCCATGAGCTGTCCTGGCCGACTTAATACTTGAGTGTGCACATCTTGAGAAATAAACGAATGACTTAATCCACATTGAAAAAGAAGGTGTTGACTGCTGCTTAAACTCCTCCTTAGTGATACCGCCAAGTGCTCCTCCCTGGCCGCCGGCCGCCCCGCCCTTCCCGCTGTCAGCACCGGAAGACTGACAGGTCAGGAGCGCTGTCTCGGGGCCTCTTGTTGGCACCAAGTGGAGCCCGTCTGCTTCCAGCCAGCGAGTCGGGGCGCCGTGTCTGACGAACACGATCTTTCCTAAACAAACCGCTTGGCCTCTCTCAATGTTTTGGCCTTAAGAGCTGGAACCCAAAGACACGTGGAGCCCGATGCTTTTCTAGTCCTCGGCCAAAGGCAGGCTCAGTGCAGTAGGGCACCGGTCTTTCTACAGCCAAGGCACTGGACGCTCTCGCCTGCCAGCTGCGGATCGGGGGTCCTCTGGTGACTTTTCTTCGGGGTTACGCGTTAGGAGAAGGCCCGGGATGGGCTCCCAGTCAGCACGGTCAGCGGCCGCCCTGGCCGCGCACCTCCTCTCCACCGGGCGCAGCGCGTGTGTGCTGTTCCAGTCTCCACCAGCCCCGCGGGAAGGGCTGCTGACCCAGCCTCACTGGCCAAAGGCTGCCGGCCAGTAGCTGCCAGGGTCACAGGTTTGTGCCTCTGAAACCATGTTCTCAACCACTGTGGCTGCTGTCCCCGGGGGCTATGCGACCTGCTTCCCCAGGCTCATGGGCAGCGGCCCTCCTTGCCAGTGAAGCAGCAAGACTCCTGAGAGCCTCTCCCAGATTTTAGGGCACGGCTGACCCAGATAGCTAGCCTCTTGGGGAGGCAGCGCTCCCCAGCGCCCGTCTCCCGATCTCTGACTTCTCTGCCTGCTGCTTCTCTGAGTGACAGCCTTCCTTATCTCAATGTCCAGTCTGTGTGGCTCAATCCTCAGGCTAGACCCCTGGGGACAGGAAGTGCCTCTGGGCGCCTTTCAAAGACTTCCACAGCCAGGACTCAGTGGCCCTCCGCAGAGCTCCTGGAGGGGTGGCCGTGAGCAGGCGTGAGCTCCGAGCTTGAGCTAGCCGGAGAGAGGAGCGGCTTGTAGGAGCCTGGCCGGCAGCCCTGGCAGATGAGCGTGCAAGTGCTCGCGTGCATGAGTGCGTGTCAGCATCGGGCAGGAGGCCTTCTGAAGGCCTGACCTGGCTGAGGAAAGGGCACAGAGTCGCCAAAGCTGTGTCAGGTGCTGACTCCGTTCAAATCCCAGCTCCGCCACCTCCTGTCGCCAGTCTCCCCGCCTGTAGATGGGAATATCGCGTCTCTCGGGCAGGGTGGTCGCCAGGCTTCCATGAGATTATTTGCCTGCCGTGTAGTATGGAAATAGTTTCTCTGAACTATTAATGAATTTACTTTGAGTCTACAAGATTTTGACTTTTTCTTCACCAAAGCTTCATGTCTCAGGTGAGGTCAGGCGTGTGTAGGGAAGGTGGGTGAAGGACCTCAGTCTCAGGGACCCTGGCTTCGCACACTGAGCACTGCAAGTTCATTCCCTGTCGTGGGTCCCTTGTCCCCCACCTTCTGTGGTCTCCCCGAGAGACCCCTGCAGGTACATGTTAGCACGCAGGGTAGCTATTACATAACATCCTGGCCAGAGGTAAACTGGGGCGGCCAGGAGGGCAAGCAGAGAAGGTGCCTGTGTAAACAGGGTTGTACCTGCTCACCAGGTGTTGGCTTGCTGTTCCATGTGGCGCCACAGTAGGCTGAGCCATGTTCAAAGCGACACCTCGGGGCACTGAGTGTCGACAAGGCATCTTTGGAAGCCTAACTGTGGACTGGCGCCTTTGGTGGCCTGCGAGGCTGCAGCCACCAAAGCTCATGATGGGTTGGCCTGTTTTTTCCGTCCTTTGTTTTTTTATGTCTCGCAAAAGCCTCAGAAATTTGACCCCAGCCCAAGTGCACAGAGCCTCATATTTTCACGGTCACAGTTTTTCCTGGTGCCCACACAGTCGCTCCCCGTGGTTGCTGCAGTTCTGCACGGGCTGCTGCTGATGGGTGGCCCGCAGGTCTGTGACAGGTCCCTGGGAGGTGCCTGAGGCAGGCAGGGCGGGAGCGAGAGTGAATGGTCCAGGGAGGGAACTCTGCCTCCTGAGCCCAGGACTTGCGATGAAGGACACCAGGCAAAGCGCGCACCTTCCGTCGGAGCCACGTCTGGGCCCGTTGCTGCTTGGGTTCCTGTCTCTCTCAGCAGGCGACTCCAGTTGGGGAATTCGGGTGATTCCAGACTGAATTATGCCTAATGATGGCTACAGTTTTTAAACCTCGAACGTCTGCGTTTTGCTCTAACACTGGAGCAGTGTGGCCACCACCTTCTAGACCTGCTGAAGCCTCTGGAAGTCCTTGGTGGGGCTCGTGCCTCTCCTGGCACCCCGCTTTTCATGTTTGGGACTGTTAGGGTCTGAGCAGGAGGCCGGGTGGCCCCTTCTCCCCTAGGCCCCCTCCCCTTCCCCCAGCCATGTTTGCTGAGACACCCTGCAGGTCGGGGGGTGGTGATGGCACCTTACAGGTGAGGACCAGCCCCAGAGGAAGGGACTTGGCTTTTAGGGAGTTGGGCGTCCACCAGCTTGCAGGGTTCAGCAGTCCACTCATCACCCCCTCAAGGCCTCAGTGTCTGCTTGGCAGCAGGCACGGAGCTGGTGCTGAGGGCGCAGCCACGTGTCCATCATCCGTCCAGTGGGGCCTGGGTGCCCACAGAGGCAACAGGCAGAGACCCAGGAATGTGTCTGGGAGGTGGGCTGCAGGCCAGAGGGGCTGTGGCGGCTGCGTTCTAATCAGGCCCTGCTGCGACAGGTTTCTTGGCGGTCATTCAGCCAACTCCAGAGGGATGGCCAGTCTGTGCTTGGCCCTGGGGCCATGACCGCTGCTCTGGCCTGGTGGGCCCTTCGAGGGGCTGGGGACCAGCCGGAAAGGGAGATCCACTCTGCTTCTGCTTCAGAATCCAGCCAGGCTCCGGCCCCTTCTCCCCACTCTGCACTCTGGTCCTGGGAGCCTGGGGAGGCTGCTTGCCGTCCCCTGTGGCCCCTGCAATCCCTTACCCAAGGGCCGCAGGCTGTCATTTTAAAATGCCATTAATGTGGTGGTTCCCTACTCAAACTTCCAATTCGTGCACTCACCTTCAGGACGGAGCCTCACTCCCTCTCACAGTCCCGGCCCTGTGGGCGCTGAGCGGTCAGCCTCACCTCCCCCCCTGCGCTCTGCTCTGCTGGTGGCCGCATCTGCAGTGCCCAGCGCAGTGCCTGCTCTCAGTGGGCACGCCAGGGGGTCCTGTGGGTAGGTGGGGTCAGCCCTGCCCACCGTCCTGTGTGGACTTCTGGGATGATGGTGGGTTGGTCAGAACCCCATCCTGGTAATGGGGGGAGCGGGTGGGTCCCCGAGGCCTTTCTTCACCTTCTCTGCTGTTTGTTGAACCGCCGGAGGCAGAGCCGGGCCCAGACCCAGGCCCGAGCGCCCAGGCCCGTGTCCCCACTGGGGATCCGGCACCTGCCACACCCCTCATCTCCTGTCACAGGCAAGCCCAAGGGCAAGGCCGTTTCTCTGCCTGGAGCTACCTCTGAGCTCCCGGGCCTCACAGAGTCTTTGGAAGCTGAACTGTCCTCGGCAGCACTGAGGGAACCCATGTCAGAGACAAGATGAGCCCGGGGCTGAGCCCCTGGAGCCCTCTGCCTGCCGACCGGTCCTCTGCGGGCAAGCCTCGGACACTCCTCTTGGCCACCTGGGCCCTCTCCCCGCCTGAGGACTGACTGGCTCAGGTGCGGAGGATGGAGCAGGGCAGGGGATGAGGACTGGTCTTTTCTGAGGGCCCATTGAAGCTGGTACTCTACGACTGTGCTTCAGTTGGCCCTGCTGCCGTCCCACGCACCGGAGGCGCCCCCTTTCCCAGACCAGTAAACTAGGGGGCAGAGAGGCTAGGAGCCTGCCTGGGTCCGTGCAGCTGAGACGGGCAGAGCCGAATGAGCACCCGGACCTGCTTGGCTCCCAGAGCCCCTCGTGAGTGAGAGTGCGCCAGTGCAGGGAGGCCCAGGAGGACAAGGGTGTATTGGGTGGTTTGGGGGTGTGACCCACCTTGCTCCCCCCTGTCCCCAAGATCCTCGGGGGCCTGTGCCTGAGGATGCGGTAGGAAGCATGCATTTCCCAGACTAAACAGACCTGTCACGTGAGCTGACCTAGTGGTATGTTCACCTCCAGAGGTGGGCAGCGTGGTGTGGGGACGCTCCAGAGCTCCAGAGGGGCCCAGCGCTGCCATGGGGCTGTGGGCCAGTCTCCTCGCCTGTGTGTTAACGTGGGGGAAAGCCCTAGAACCGGCACAGCCCAGGCTCTGGGTCTGGTGGCCAGTGCTGCTGGTGTGCTAGCTGAGAAGAACCGCAGAGTGGCCGAGCGGAGGAGCCCTGAGGTGCCACGTCACCTTGCCTCCCGGCTGTCAGGACAGCTGTCCAGCTGCAGCACGTGCCCGCACACGGCCCGGGCTCCCGCTGGCCTCGCGCTGGCAACACCCACGCGTGAGTCTGCTGCATGGTGACGCCTGTTTGGTCCAGTGGTTGTTTCTGTCTCTGCGGCTCTGTAATCCCCGCCCTGGGGGCTGCCCCCTCCCCACCTGCCATTGTCTGTTGTCCCATCTCAGAGCCTGGCCCAGGCATGTGTGCTGTCAACTCGCCCCCTTGGCCTCCCGGACAGGCCTGGAGTGGCTCCAAGGTGTGTCCAGGTGCAGAGCTGGCTCCCTGCAGCTCAGGGAGTGGGGGACCCCGTGCACCCTGAGAGCACTGAAGCCCAGCCCAGGAGGGGTCTGCGCCAAGGGCCCTGGGGCTGCACCAGCCAGGGCCTCACCTGTGGCCCTTTGCCGATTTCAGGGCTTTGGGGTGTGCTCTGCCCCTTTGCTCTAGGGTTGGGACGGCAGAGTGCAGAGAGGGGGAGGACTTGCTGGGGTCCCCAACAGGCAGCATGGCCCATATCCTAGGCAAACAGGTCCAGGTGCCTAAGCTTGGAGGGGCCCTCCAGGACCACCACCTGAGCATGCGAGGAATGATTTCCAGGTGACAGCTGACTCTGATGAGAGGAAAGAGCAGGAACAGTGAGGGGCCGGGGGGCCCTCCTTTGGGAGAGAAAGTGGCAGGTGGCATTCGGAGCACCCAGTCCAGGCCCGGCACCTCACCCATGTGGGGCTCTCACACCTGTGCAGGTCTCTGCCGCCGTCCAGGCACCCATGAGTGTCAGTGGCTCGGGAAACTGGTGGAGCTGGCGGGGGAAAGGGGAAGGCTGGGGGGACCGAGGTGCTGGGACAGGACCAGATTTAACCCCGGTAACAAGTTTACAGGGACACCAGCGGGTGGGCCCAGAGCTCCTATGAGCGCTCTGGCCATGGGCAGAACTAGCGGGAATGGGGGTCTTGGCTCCTGGCACTTCAGACTCTGTCCCTCAGGCCCCTCTGCCACCTGCGCCCAATGACCTTGTCACCCCAGCCTGCTAGGTCCCCACGGAGGCTCCTGCTGGACTGCCGTCGGGCTGTTACAGATTTAGATAGTCGGGGGCCCTCACATTCGTGTGCCGAGCGCCTGCTCGGGCCAGGCATGATGGCCGACCCGCGGTTACTGCGTGCTGGTTCCTGTTTCACAGGTGAGGAGCCTGAGGCTCAGAGAGGCAGACTCGCTGCCCAGGCCCGCACAGCCCTGAGCGGGATGCTGCCGCCCCCTGAGCCCTGCTCACGGGCCTGGTCCTGCTCCCCATGGGGCCTGGGCGTGGGTTCGGTCAGCGCTGCCCAGCTCCCAGCAGGAGGGCACGTCCTTGGTAGCTGCTGGGAATCAGGGTGGGGGGGCCCTAATCAGGGCAAGCAGGGCGTTTAGAAGGTGGCTTTTGTTTGGTGAGGCCCAAGTGCTGGGCTTGGAGCTGCGCCCAAGTCACACGGCCGCCCTCAGCCCCAGCCTCTTCACGCGGCAGGAATCTGCTCGTTCCTGGGGACGGGTCAGCGCCCTGCGGAGCGTGACTGCAGATGGGGACACAATACCCCTCTGTTTGCCTTCTGGCTGCAGCAGTGGCGGTCGGTGGGCTGACTCTCTTCATGACACAGGAGGCCTGCTAGTGTTTCAATCTGCCAGACCTGGCTGCCCCAGCTCGGTGGTCATCGAACACACAGATTTAGGCACACTCGGCCCCCAGTTTTGAGGAAGCCCCCTACTTCTGTTGGAGAAACAAGACCCAAGTGCAAATCCCCATGTGGGGGGCCCAGAGAGCAGCAGGTGCTCCTGGAAGTTGGGGAAAGCCTGGTGTGTTTGGGGAACTTCAAGGTCGACAGGCCTGGGGTGCTGGGGAAGAGGCTCACCCTGAAAGCCACCGGGAGCCTGAAGTGTGGTGAGCAGGGAGGCAGGTTCCAGAAGCCTTGGCTCTGGCCTGTCTGCAGCGGCTGCCCCTTCCAGGACTGTGCTGAGACCCATGGGCTGGCCCAGGCCTCTCCGCAGCCCAGCTCTGGGTGGGGCCCTGAAGGCCAGGGCTGGGTGGCAAAGTGGTTGGTTCAGATTTGCATTCCTGGGAAGGGAGCTGGGCCAGAGCTCCTGACACCTCACCCCTGCTTCCTCCGGGAACTGAGGGCACAGCCTGCCCTCCCTGCACCGCCACTAGGACTGGCCGCCCCTCACTGTCAACGGAGCTGGTCCCCTGGCCCAGAAGTCGTGATGCCACCTACTGGGAGAGCTCCGTCTGCCAGGGTGGGGTCCCCACCAGGTAGAGGCTGGCATGTGTCTGGGCACCTGCGCTGAGCAGGCCAGAGGGCGCAGGGAGGCCACCACACAGGCAGGATCCTGAGGTCTCTGTCTTTTGGGATATTCCCAGTGTGCCCTGGGGCCATGGTCCTCCCCTGATGGGTTGGGGCCTGGTCTCCACGAGGCAGGAACTCTTCTGGTTAGTGAGTCTGCATCCAAAGTTCAGAGTTAAGGGCAAATGAGTTCTAGGAGACAGAGGAACAGAGAGTGTGCCGTGTGCATGTCCCTAAGTCCCAGGGGGGGCGGGAGGACTGGCAGGTGTCCACGAAAGACAATGGGACCGCCTGGCCTGTGAGGAGACAGCTGTACCCCTGCTGGCCTTTCTGTTCCTCCACCAGGCAAGCCCTTTCCAACCCCAGGGCCTTTGCTCACACTGCTCCCTCTGACTGGGAAACTCTTTCCTTGGATTCTCACAGACTCTGGAGGACACGCAGGTCTCCGTTCACATGTCACCTCCAAGGGGCTTTCCCAGGCATCTGTCCCATGTCCCTCCATCTCGGAGCACGTGTCTTGCTTTGAAGTTGCTGTATTTACCCACCCGGTTATGTGTTACCAGCTGGCCCCTGGCTGGTCCTCTCCTGCTCACAGCTATCTCTGACTTGGGTATCATTTCTTTAAGAATCCGATCCCTGGTACCCCGAGGTCCCCAAGGGCAGGAATGCAGCCCCGCTGTCTGTGGACCCCTGCATTGAATTGGGGAATCCTGTGGACATTTCCACCAGTAGCCTCATGGTTGGCTTTTTCTTTCAAGGACTGGCACCTTAATAGGACAGGCAGCTTCCAACTTATTTCTGTCCCCAGCCCCATCTGCTGGACCTGGGCTCATCTCTGCCTGTTCACTGGGACCTTCCTGACTGTCCTGGGCGCAGGGACCAGGTGGTTGTGGTGCCCTGCACGCCCCATCACCTGGCTCGGGCCTGCACAGTCTGGGTGCCGAGGGGCTCAGTGCAGAGGAAGCCAGGAGGAAGCCAGAATGGCTGTTTGCAGGGCTCCTGGGCAGCCCTGGCTCAGTGGTCACACATCTTACATTCCACCCAAACCCTGCACAGAAGCCCCTCTCCGCACCCCCACCCCCATGTGTGAGGAGAAGCCCAAGGTTCAGCCCTGGGGACATGGTCTCAGTAGGAGCTGGCGTACCTCTTGCTTGGCATGCACCCATCCCCCAGGTGAGCCATGGAGAACAGAACACAGACTGCTGATGAGAAACAGCCCCATTTTACAGATGGGGGAGCTGAGGCCCTGACCGGGCGTGAGGAGCCAGGCGGCATCGTGAACCTAGGGCTGGGACTCAGTCCCCATTCTGCGGAATTTGGGGAACGGAGGCTGTTCCCATCTCGGGGAGTGGCGTCCCTGGCAGCCCAGGTAAGAAGTTCTGTGCTGAGTTCAGCTTGAAGCTGACTCACGGAGGCGCCTCTCCCAGGGCCTGGTGGAGTCGCCGGCTGCAGGGGCCTGGTCTCCTGGGACTCCCACGAGGCAGCCTGGGGCTCAGGGCCCGTACACGTGCGGGCTGACATGGGTGCTGCCCGCCTCCGTGGAGCCACAAGTGCTGGGCTCAGGGACCGCCCTCAGCATGGGCAGGCCTGGGCCCAGGGCCCGCTGACTTGGGGGATTTGTCCTGTGCGGGCTGGGCCCGCCCTCCCGGAGGAGCCTTCCCCCCGGGTGCCAGGGGGTGCCCTGGGATGAGGAGGCAGATCAAGGCTAGCCCCACACAGCGCACAGGCCTTCGTCCGCTGGCCCCGGGTGAAGGGAGTAGGTGGCAGGCTTCTGGGAAGACAGGGCATGGGCACAACCCACCACCCTCATTGGCACTGCAGCCACCGTGATGTCTGCCCCAGATTCTGGGCTCCGAAGGGCAGGGACAGAACCACCCCGCTCTGCCAGGTGTGACCAGAGCCGTACACCTCGGGGGTCTTCCGGAGGGGCTCAGGGGTGATGTGAGCCCTTCTGAGCCAAGCCCTGCCCTGAAGGGGGAAGTGGAGTGGCGGGGGTGAGGGGGCGGGGCGAGGTGGGGCTGGGGGCGTGCGCACAAAGGGCCGCGTCTCGGACAGCCAGTCCTGGGTGTGATTCCCGGCTCTGACACTTGCTGGCTGTGTGACATGGACTTCGGTCTAGTGTCTTCCCTGGTGTGAACCCCAGTTTTATCTGCTGTGAAAAGGGTGCAGTGATCCTTACCTTGAAGGGCTGTTGTGAAGAACCTTCGATTTACTAAGGGCTTTGTAAACTGTAAAATGCTGTAAAAAATGGGAAGCTGTGGTATTACCCACCGCAGGCAGGCAGAACGCTCCCAGTTCGTAAGCTCAGCCCTGGGGAGGCCTGAGGGCTCTGCTGAGGCCCTGAGAGGCTGGGGCGCCATAGCCCTGGGGGTAGGTGTGGTGCCCACCTTCGCTCCCCCAGAGAGCCCCCCCCACTGAGACCGAGGACCCCTGAGCCCAGGCACTCCTGCTGGGGGAGGTCACATGGCAGGTGCCATGCGCCCCTTCGCAGGGCATTTTCAAGAACACGGTGGGCAAGAGCCAGGTCTGGTTGGAGTGTGGGCTTTGCCATTTCCTCGCCCTGCTGAGCTGTGGGCATGGGGGTGACAGTGGCCCAGAGAGCGGTCGGGGCCTGAGCCAGAGGAGAAGGCACCCCTTGGAGGGGTGGCCTGGTGTGGGCATCAGAGCCCAAAATGGTGAGAAGCAGGTCCATGAGGGGGAGTGGCCTGCAGGGGTGTCAGAGTCCCGGGAGGTGTGGAGGGTGGCCAGGTGGAGTGCAGGGCCCGAGTGGGCACCCCTGTGTGTGTGTGGGGGGGGTGGCAGTGGGGGGGATTGGTTACATAAAAGGGGGCTTATCTAATTGATAAATAGAGGATCCTGCACCAGTAATGCTCCTTTTTTATTACAAAATCTTACAAAACCATAAGCGTGTCATTCTGTAACATAACAATATCACACTCAAGCACACCATATGAAATTTTAGGTGAAATGTTCAAATTAAAACTGTACATTATTCCACCCATATTATTGCCCTACCAACCACACTCAAGCCTTACTTCTGCTGGACCCTGTATATTAAGGATAAAGAAGCCCAGATTTTCACATCAGAAAGAGGAGTTCAGATATGGAACGGGAGAGAAGGAAGATGGATCCCATGGTGTTGGAATTGAAATCCAAGATCTCAGTGTACACTCACGGTTATCAATAGAAGAGAGAGACAGAAAAATGCAGGCCTAAGTGTGTGTGAGGTGTTTACCATGTGGTGTGCGTGCCTGTGTCTGTGCGTGTAGGTAAACACACACAGTCCTGCCCCCGCCCCCTGCTCGGAGTCCTGAGCAGCCCCCGGTGGCGACCAGTGCATCTCACACCCGGGCCGTGGCTTCTACGTACCATTCTCCAGGACAGGAACAGGGCTCCTCGGAGGCAAGGCCGACTCCAGGGCCGAGCGGGGAAAGTACGAGAAGAAGCTGGAATATCTTGTTGTGCCAGAAAGTAAGGAAATGTCCGGGAATGAGGGAGGCGTGCCAAAATGCCCAGGAACCACCGGACGGGACAACCAGTGGCCGTTGTGGGGGAATTTGAGCATTAACATAAACAAGCGCAGTAAAGGGTGACTAGCTGTTGAATATAGTGAGAAACCACGAGCCCATACTGCTGTAAGTAAGCAGAGAAATTGAAAGTTTGATGAGGAATGCAGTTTGTACGTGGTCTCAAAAATACGTGTTAATTACAGAGGGAGAAAGGGCACCTTGACGGTGGAGAAACCTGCTGGACGCCAGTTTAATCAGGTGACCCGATTCGACATCACCAGCCATGGGACAAATTCAGAGCCCAGTAGGTGCCACCGGGGACAGTCCAGCCACAAATGAGCCTTGTCATGAAGAAACATCAGGCCAACCCCAGTTCTGCGAAACAACTGACCTGAAGTCTTCAAAAGCGTCAAGGCTGTGACAGGAAGTCCGACTCCTAGCTGGTCCTTTGGCTGTCACGGGCGTTGCCGGGACAGTTGGCACAGCTGGCCTGAGGCTCGTGGAGCAGAAGGTGGTAACGCATCGGCGCCAAGCTCCTGAGTTGGCGGTTCTGCTGCGGTTGTTCAGGGAAATGCCCTGTGTGCAGAAAACAGACGCTTACGCATTCAGGACAATGGGCCTCAGGTTAGCAACTTACTCTCCAAGAAAGCCCTTAGAGTATTCTATGTGCAAATTTTCTCTACATTTGAAATGGTTTCAAAACTTTAAAAAGCGTTAGTATAAAAACCAGTAGGTAGAATACACGATAAGAAAAGAATCGCCGTAACGAGACCAACTGTCTGACTGCGGCACTTGGGCAAATGCTGACGGTGCGTGCTCAGCTGCAGTCGGTCAGCGCGTGGGGGGCCACCGAGCTTCCCTCGCCTCCTGGTCTTGTCTTCTCTCTGCGTCCATCCCTGTCCCTTTCCTCCCTGTTCCAAAGTTGCCTCCTCCAGGAAGTCCTCCATGAAAATGTCAGGTGTGCTGGGGATGTGGTCACCTGGCCTTTCCTGGATCCTGGCCTCCAGCTCTGTTGTAACTCACAGTCGCTTGTGGCATAGGCTGTACAGGAGGAGGTAGGACCGAACAAAACCCCTGTCCCAAGCTCTGCTCTCACCCGAAACTTCCAGCATCCTCTGCTCTGGGTACCTGCCCCTTACCTCCCAGAAATTGTGGCTCCAAGGTGGAGGCCCTTCCCGTCACTCCTGTCCCAGAATGACAGCGAATCCGCTTCAGCGAGTCCACCCCCTGGCCTCTTGGCTGGGCCGCTTTGAAACTGTCGAAAGTTGGCCTTATCTTCTGTCTGTATTTCCGGGGAGCAGGGTGTCAAAAGCACCCATCATCACGCAGTCCTCGCAGGCTGGGCTGCCCCAGCAGGCCCGGCGTCCGCTCGCGCCCCGGCTCGCTCAGCTGTGCATCGAGGGGAGCTGGGCGCCCCTGCACAGCAGCGGGCGACTGAGCACATGCTCTGGGCTTGGCCCTGGCTGGGTGCTCGCCCGGGTTCGCTCGCAGGCTCTCAGAACGTGACGGCGCAGCTGCAGTCACAAGCTCATTTCACAGATGAGAAAACGGAGGTGTGGAGAGGCTGAGCCCCTTGCTGGCAGGGCTGTCTCCGTGGGGAGTAGTCAGCGGTGGGCAAGTGTTTACTCACATTTGCTTGTTTCGTTCCCATGGCTGGCATTACTCTCTCTGTTTTTTAGGGGGCCTGAAACTTACACAGTTTGGGGTGGTGGGACTCTAAGTAAAAGAATACAAAATATCCCAACTTTTGTAAATTGTACAAAGCACATGAACAAGTGAGTCCATTGCTAGGGGCCCCTCCCAGGCTTTAGAGGGGGTCTTGAAGCTTAAGCTTCCTCTGCCCACCCCCCCCCACCCCCGTTGGTAAATCACCCTGCGTTTGGAGAGGGGCGTGGCTAGGCACCAGCCCTCAGCTCACTCACTAGGACCATTCGACCCAAGTGCCCAGGAAACCTTTCCTCCCCTTGTCCTCTCCTCTAGGTTGCTTTCTGAGTCTTGCCACACTCCCCAGGTGAGCTGGGCCAGGTGAGGGTGTGGCTCTGTCTGGCTTTGGGGTGGGGCAGGTTAGAAGCCCCAGACTGGACCAGCCCTCAGAATTACCTTGGGCACTTGTTAAGAATACGTGTTCCTGGACCCTCAACCCTTCCCCCCATCCCATGCAGATTTAGTGGTTCTGGGGCAAGGCCTAGGAATCTGCACTTTCAAGGGGACCCCAGGAGAGGTGGATGGGGTCCCCCTTTTCGGACACTCTGCTCCTGGGACACCCCCTCTTGCCCCTGTCACCTCTGTGCTCCCCGTCAGGCTGGGCCTGGCCCTGGGGCTGAGCAGACCTCATCCCTCAGGTATGCAATTAGCAGCCCCGAGAACAATGCCCTTGTTTTAATCATTACAGCTCCCAGCCCGCCTGGTAATTTGTTGCTTTTACTGCAGTAACAAGCTCTGGCTTGGGAACGGGGGAGGGGATCTTTTCTGTCATCCAGGCATTCCCAAACACCTGCTCAGGGGGCTGTGGGAGAGGCAGAGAGACACCTGGCACTGTCTTGGGCAATCTGGGGAGGCTTCCTGGGGGAAGTGGCTTCTGGATGTCTGCTGGCTTAGTACTGGGGTAGACAGACAATGCACAATGCCCACGCCTAGGAGGGGCCTCGCGGTCTGTTGGAGACCAGTAAGTAGGGAAGGCCCTCTACCCAGAGGGGCAAATGTGGTCAACAGAGGCCCCAACTCTGCTGGGGTGGGTCAGAGGTCACAACAGCTTTCCTGGGAGATGATGTCTCCGTTGAGCCCTGAAAGGTGAGTAGAGGTTGGGCAGGTGAAGGGGGTCGGGGTGGGATGGGTGGGAGAAATCTGTGGTCAGAAGGGGCAGCATGTGCAAAAATCAGTGAGGTGGGCGCATCAACAGGGCCTCCGTGGCCCCAGAGAGTGCCCGGTGGCGGGTTGGACAGGGTGGGGCACAGGAGGCTGCAATTGTCTGCGTGGAAAACAATCCAGGCACGAATAAACAGTAACACGGAGCAGACGCTGTGCTTCGTGTGCTCACAACTGTGAGCCTGCTTTCGCCTCGCCCTGTTTTTCCAAAGGTGGCGGTAACGCTCCCTCCCATCCCCCTTGCTCTTCCTTCAGTGTGACCTTGACGTTCCTCCCACCCAGAGCTGGAATCCGTGTCCCTCTCCCTTGAACCTGGGTGGAGCTTTGTGTATGGGGCTCTGGGACCTCCGAGGTTAAGTCATAAAAATGAGTTTCGTCTTGCCGGCTCGGGAGATTCTCTCCTCGAACCTGGCTTCCATGCGGTGAGGGAGCCCACACCCCGCTAGTCCACGTGGCAAGACCACGGGTGGGTGTGCCCGCCCACAGTCCTGCCGAGGCCGCGCTGATGGCCAGACTCGGGAGCCATTCTGGATGCCCCACACCCGAAGCCACCAGCTGTTCCCGACGTGCCCTGCCTGACCCTGACCCACAGACTCCGAGCGTGTCAGGTGGTCGTTTTAGGCCACCGCGTTTTGGGTCATGTGGTGCCCAGTGATCGGACCAGGCACCAATGGCAAGCCATCAAAAGACTTACGCAGGGGACAACTGGGAGGGAGGGAGGCTTTGGGAAGCTCAGTGAGTCTGGGGGTGCAGAGTGGGTCGGGAGGGTGAGGCTGGACACGGGGGGGCCTGTTGGTGACGTGACGGGAATTTGGAACCCCAGCAGCAAGACCATGTCTTCCCATCCCTCAGCAGCACGGGGCCCCCGTCACATTGTGCCCAGTGACCCCTGGCCTCTGCCCACCCGCTCCTGGTGACCGAACGCCCGCACTTCACCAGGATGCCCCTTCCTCTGTCCCTCGGCCTGAGTGCCACAACTCTGGTGCTCTCCTGGGTCCACCCGGAGTCTGCTTCCCAGCAGCAGCTCCATGTTAGACACCGTCCCGTCCTCAGAATTCCCACGCAACCCCTCTCTCCTGGGCTGCCCATCCAGGGTATGATGACGGTGACCTGCTAGTCCAGTCTTCTGCCAAATCAGCAGCTCCGATTGAGTCAACTGCTCCTCGGGTGGTTTCGATTGCAGACCAGGGTTCGAGTCCGGGCTCAGGCTCTTCTAGCTGAGTGGCTTGGGTTCACCTCTCTGGGCCTCCATGTCCTCTTTGAGGACAGGGACACAGTGGCGACCCCCTCCTGTCGCTGTTGTGAGGGGGACACAGGTGGATGTGCGTGGGGTGCTCAGCACAGGGCAGGGGCTCAGCCAGTGTCAGCTCTGATGGGGGAGCCATGCTGTTGTCTTGCTGCCTCTCATGATCGTAGTGAGAAGCCAAGGAGAGAAAAGGCAGGAAAATGCTGCAGGAACTGGGAGCCGCCGGCATTGCCCGCACCCTCGGTGTGATTGTGAAACCACTCAGCCGTGGCCTAACCTGCTCCTGGGGACCGGGCAGTGGCAAAGGGGCTGAGGGCCATCCATCAGGGACACTGGGAGGGCATTGTCCTCTGGAGTCAAAGGTGGCTCTCTTCGCAGCTGTCATCCTCTCTCCCCCGCCTGGCTCCTGGCCAAGTCACCTGCAGCGGTGAAGGCTGTGACAGGGCCATCCATGCCTGCCGGTCCCCCTCAGTGTGAGGTCATGGTCAGGGGCAGGGCCTTTCTGAAAGGGCCTGGGTCAATGGTGGGAGCAGGGTTTACAGATCTCCAGTCCCCCCTTTGTACCCCGAGACCCCGGGGGCCACCTCACATTGCTGTCTGGGTCCCCTCGGCATTACCTGGGCGGTTCAACCAGCCTGAGCTGTGCCGGGAGCTGCGCTGGGCTCGTGTGGGCTTGGGTGGCCCAGGGTGCCAGCGCTAGAGGGAAAACGGGGGCTCCTGGGGTCCCCTCGGCAGGGGAAGGGACTGGAGGGCGAGGTCCAGGCCCCTTTCCCTGCTTAGACCTCAGCATCTCTGCTTGGATCTGATTTACATATTGGTGTCCCACATGAGGCTGTCGAAAAAGGCTCTGTTCCAGCTCAGCCCTTGAAACCGGTGGGCTGCCTTTCTCATGCTGGCCTTCCCCTCAGCCCGCCCACCACCCCCAGAGCCGCAGCCCTGGGGCACTTCAGGTCCTGAATCACCCGCCTTCAGAGGCCTCCGTGCCTGAGCTGTGAGAAAGACACCTTCGCAGCCTCCAGCGGGGGCGGCACAAGGAAAGCTCAGAAGGGTCTGCCTCTCAGCGGGTTGTGACCCAGCTGCACCCCAGGCGTTTGGAGGTCACCCAGGGGCTCTGCTCACACCCTCTCTGCCGCAGCCGAGAGCAGCAGCAACAACAGTTTATTCTATGCCTGCCCTCCACCAGGCATTGCCAGGGCAGCCCTGTGCTTAATCCTCACTGCCTCCCAGGAGGCCAGCAGTGTGGGCGATGGTTCAGCCCAGGGACTCTGGAGCCAGGTGGCCCAGGTTCGAGTCCTAGCAATGCCATATACTAGCTGTGTGACCTTGGGCAAGTTACTTAGCCTCTCTGTGCCTCAACTCTCCTCCTATAAAATTAGGATGCTGCTTCCTAGACTCCCGAAAGAGGAGTTAATACACGTGAAAGTCTTCACATGACAACGCCTGGCCCAAGGTAAGTGCTGCCTGAGGTTAGCTGTCGTCATCATTCCTATTTTACAGACGGCACGACCGAGGCGCAGAGAGGATGGATGCCTTGTCTACAGCACATGGCTGAGTAAGCCAGGTCTGTGTGATTCCAGAATCACTGACCCGTTTTTTTTGCCACGTGGAGTAACTCCTTCCCTGTGTCCTCCGAATGCTTTTCTGCAGCTGGAAGCAGCCAGGGCCGTGGGGACCAACAAGTGGCAAACGTATAAGGAACCCAGCCTGGCCTTCAATCCAGTCACATGGTTTTAGAGGAGACCCTAGAGTTTGCCGATACTGTGCACCGTCCAGGGGTTCCCGGGAATGGGGACTTGCCCCTCAGGAGGCTCCCGATGTAGGGGTGGGGATCTCTGCTCCCAGCTTCACTCTGTGTTTCCCAGTTTACAGAGTGTTTTCGTTTCCACCATCCTCGGTAAGTGATGGGTTTCACGCAGAGGGGACACGGTCTCAGCTCTCAGGCACTCCTTCCACCCTGGGGGACCTTTCCAGAGAATGCCTCGCCGTGATGTTCCTGGGCAGGTGGAAGAGACACAATGACCAAGTGTCCTTAGGAGTCCTCGGTCTGAGGCCTTCCAGGGTCCCCACCCTCCTGCGTCTGGGCAGGGGACAGGGAGGCCGAGTCCCCATTCCTGGGAACCCCCTGGGCTCCTGCGAGTGTCTGCCACCTGCCTTTGGCATGCTCAGCCGTCGCTGGCTCTGGTGATTTGTGTCCTTCCCTAGAACAAGAGCTCCCATTGGGCAGGGACACTGTCTTCATTTTCTGTGGATCCCTGAAGGTTTGCTGACCGACGGACAGACCCACTGAGTAGATCATGAACGAATGGGGAGGTAAGGGTTGCATGCTGACCCTCACGGGGACAGTGCTCACTGCTCACTTGCCCTGGACATCCTGGAAGACCCCCTGCCCCCTCCTGGGAGTCCCCAAGTTCCCAACAAAGACAGCACACGCCTGCGCAGGTGTCCCGTGTAAAAATGCGCAGAGACCCGGTGCAGCTCTGCGGCCAGCGAGGCAAGGGTCACAACCCTGCTCCTTGGCGTGAAGCGTGTGGGGTACAAGGATAAGCTGCCTCCTTCCTGGGGGGTCCCTTGCCTCCCCTCTCCCTTGTGCAGAAAACCACACCTGGAAGGAAACGCGCCCAAAGAAAACAGCAATTGCCTTGGGAAGGGGTGGCGGCAGGGGCTCCACCGCTCCTGCTCTGTAGTTTCCCAGATCCCCGAGCACAGCTTTGATAATGAAGCAAAACCACATTATCTCATTGGACTGTGCAGAGTCTCTCCGGGTGTCCCCATGTGGCCCTGCCCACCCCCTAGGGGTTGGCTTAATTTCTTGAGATTCGCTGGGACTTATTCCAGGCAAGCTGCCCGGGGCTGCCTTGTTCCCTGATGGGTCTGAGCTCTTCCAGGCTGGGGGCGTCTGTTCTTTCCCCGGTCGCCTGCGTGGGGTCCACGCCAGGAACTGGCCCTAAGAGCCACAGGGGTTTTCCAACAAACATCACGATCTGACTGTTGCTCCCGAGGGGGCTGCATCCGTGGCAATTGGCTGAGGTTCTGGTGAAAGGAAGCGGGCGAGTCCCCTGCCTGCTCTCTGCCCTTGCAGACTCTCACCACCACCGGATGGGTTTGGGCTCGTGTCTCCACGGGGCCCAGAAATCACCCTCTACTTCATCCATCTTTTTATTCCTTTTCCTCGTCCACAAACGCAATGCCTGCCCGTGCTCTTGAGATCGAGGGTGACCTGCCTCGTGGCACCAGCGCCAGCTCTTACGGGCCCTCCTCCCTGGTTTCCCAGCTTCCCCTCTCGCCTCCTTGCACTGCGCTGTCCCAGGAAGATTCAGTGCCCACCTTCTCCTCTGCGGCAGGCCCCCTGTGAGGCACAGAGGCCAGTCCTGATGCAAGAAGGCTCTGGCTTGAAGGAATGCCTCATCTGGAAGAAAGATGGACGCATGGATAATCTAGCTAAAATGTGTTCAGTGAAAGAATGCATCAGGAAAACAGACAGGGCGGGGGTGGGCAAAGGCAATGCCTGCTGGAGTCTTCAAGGGTGCCTGGGGGCAGGCTGGGGATGGGGAGGGAAGAAAGTCTGGGCCAGGGGCCCTCGGGGCAGGTGGGCTCGTTCTCAGGCCACCTCCACCTGGGTCATCCCCATCATCCCCACCCCTTCCCTTCCATCTTGCCCCTCACCTCCTCCCAGAGCTGTGGCCCCAGGTCCCCGGTGCAGGTAAGGTGAGGAGGGGAATTCTCAGCAGCCCAGGTGGGTGAAAAGTTGCCAGACCATGAAACCGGGAGCTCGAGTCCGATCTGGGGATTATCTGTGACCCTCAGTGATCCCGGCTGTTTTTTATCCCTGTCTCTCCTGGCTTCCTTTCAGGGAGTTAATGCGATTATCTCGGATACAGCGTTGGGCGGGACCTCAGCATCCCACAGAAACAGGCCCATTTCCTTCTCCCCTCGCCTCCCTGGCCACCAGGTTATGGGAGTGGATCCAGCTCATCCCACGCTGGGCGTGAGGGACAACTTCTCCAGCGTGAGGGGACATGCTTCCCAGAAGTGTGTGTCTTTTAAAGAAACCAATAGAAACAGACCCTTGCACGCCGGCGAGCTCCTGGAAGGCACAGCTGGAGTGTTCGGGCAGAGGTCCGGGGAGGGGCCTGGCAGTGCTGGCTCATAGGACCTGAGATAGCACGAAGTGGAGAGAGGTCACAGTTCTTTAGCAAGGGGACTGGGGTGGTGGCCGGCTCTTGGGTCCAGGTGACCACCTGCTTTGTAAAATCTAATGTTTAGCTGGCTTTTGGCTCACAGCGGGAGGATCAGGGGTTGGCAACATGGGCCACATGGACATGTCCTGTCCTGAGCAGGTCCGTGGGAAAGGAGATGACAGGAGGCTTCTGCCCTGGGACCCACCACGCCTGGCTCGGGTCCCCTAGTTCTCAGCCTACTACTCAGCCAGGCCCTGGCTGCGAGGGAGGTACCTGGGCTGTGGCGGGAAGCTGCAGGGAGGTGTGAGCAGGGGCCGCCCCCTAATGAGAGGGGCCCAGTGAGCAGTGAGAACGGGGGCCCCTTGTCCCAAAGTCCTTACGAAGTTCAGGATGGCGAATGGAGAACATTACGCGAAGCATGGGCGCACTGGAGCATAAGTCCCGTCCGTGCAGCCTGCTGCGACAGTCTGCTAGGGCTGCTGGGACAGCGTGCGCCAGCTGCGTGGCTTCAAGCGGCAGAAATGCGTTGTCACAGTTCTGGAGGCTCGGCGAGTCCGCAGAGCTGGTTTCTTCGGGGACGCTGCGGGGAAGTCGGCTGCACACACACCCCCCAGCTCCCCGGTGTGCTGGCCGCCCACTCCGTGGTCTCCACACCACCTTCCCTCTGAGCGCGTCCGTCTTTGTGGCCAGATTTCCTTTTACGAGAACGTCAGTCGTGTTCAATTAGGGCCCAGCCTAGTGACTCCATCTTACTGGATTACCTCTGTAGAGACTGGGTTTCCAGAGAAGGTCATGTTCAGAGGCGCCAAGGGTCAGGACGTCAACACGTCTTCTGGGGACACAATCCAACCCATAACACTGGCCCGGCAGGTGGAAAGGCCTCCTTCAAGTCGGTTCAGCTGGTGGACGGACGTTAGCCCGCACTGTGCGGGCCCGGCTCCGTCCTGGGGCAGGGGCAGCTGCGCCGGAAGAACTTCCTGTCCCCACGGAACCCTCTGGCAGGGGGCAGAGTGACTCCCAGGCCCTGGGCGCTGGCAGGCCTCCGCGCTGCCTTAGAGGGCAGGGGGTTCCCCAGTGTGAGTCTGGGTGGGGGGTGCAGACCCTGACTGCCTCCTAGCTGTGTGACAGCCCAGCCGTCACCCCCTGTGACTACAGCACCTGCCCGGGCCTATGTCCTCGCCTCAGGCCCTGCGAGGGGCTCAGGGCAGCTGCCATTACCTGGGAGTGACAACGAGTGGGGACCCTCTGTCCAAAAGGGGGCCATGTCCTGCCCGGCCACTCCCTAGCGATATAACCCCAGTCCCCCTCCTCATCCTCTGTCTCGGTTCCCCCCCTTGGAACATGGGGTCACCGGGACCCACCCGGAGGTCTGCTGTCACCTCCTCAGGCCGTGCGTTTTAGAAGCACCGACAGGGCCAGACCACTGCGGGGACTCGGGGAGAGGCAGCAGCCTGGAGCCTCATTTTCAGGTAATTCGGTGGGAGAGCCAAAATTCCGCCTCAGAGGTGCTGGAGGAGTCACCAGTGTCCCCAGCTCTGGCCTTGGGGGGAGCAGGCATGTCTGGGGCATAGCTGACTGGGAGCACAGGGCTGGGCTTGGAGGCTGGGCAGTGTCCTTGGCACCGGAGGTGTGGGCTGGCTTCGGGGCCTCCACCTGGCCCACACCTGGGGCTCTTGTTTTTTTGGCTCATACCAGGGACAGTGTCATCATTCTTTCCGAGTGATCGTTAATTTCCTCCAAGAAAAAGTGCCAGCTATGGCATTTGAGCTTTCTCCCTCCCACTTTTTCTTTTTCTTTTTCTGTTTCTTTTGATGAGTGTGATATGATTAGTAGGGACCTGTGAGAGGGAAGCTGCTCCCTTTGCAGGGCAAGGCGACGCCCCTCCCCTGACTCATCACCTTGCTCTGTGGCCCCCAAGCATGCACTGTGCCTGTTAGATCTGCCCCAGGCACCGCCCCTCCCTAGGAGGGCCATCCCCACCTTCGTGTTTGGGAGGCTGAGTCAACAGTGAAGTCACCCCTTGGCTTGGTTCTCAGACAAGCTCCCTCTTGCCTGGTTGCGTGGTTCCCACTGGCACCCCAGCTCCACCCCAGCCGCCCTGTGGGCCGGGACCCCGGGCAGGCAGCTGGCGAGCAGAGTCAGCCCCGGGTCCATCAGCCACCCCTGGATTTGATCTGGTTCTTAACTTAGCCACCGATGGCTGAAGGCTGACTCGGGGCCAGGCTCCAATGTGGGCACCCGAGAAGGGGCACTCAGATGTCCCCATGCACTGGACTGTCGGTGCAAGGCCACGTGGGTACACTGAGCGGGGAGCACCCGACTGCCTTGGAGGTCGGGGAAGGTGATGCTGGAAGTGTCCTCTTGAAGGATGTACTGGAAGTTGCCAGAAAAGGGGAAGGAACATATCCATCATGGGAACAGCATCAATCTGATGGAGCAGCCTGTGCAAAGGCCCAGAGACACCTTTAGAGTAGCAAGATCAGCTTTTGTGATGAGCTCAGAAGGCGATGAGGGAGAGGGAGGCGGCTTCCGGGCAGCAGGGGGCTCTCAGCCACTCCAAGCAACGCACCTCAGGAGAGTGGGGACCACAGAAGCATTTGAGACAGGAGAGTGACATGACCCGGTTCAGTTTTTAGGGCAGTGATACTGGTGGCAGGGTGGGGACGATGGACAGAGGGTGGAGACAGGTGGCAGGAAGCCCATTTGGAAGCTGTCACGACAGTCCAGGGGAGGCAGAGAGAGGGTCTGGCCCAGAGCGGGGAAGGGGACGGGGGGGGGGATGGGTTTAGGAAGCTCAGGGCCCCAGCCCCTGGAGCAACAGGTGCCAATATTAGCCGGCAGTGCTCTTTTCTGACTTCTGGCCTCAGTGCCACCTCTCCATTATGTCCCCAATAGGTCAGCTCAGCCAACACATCACCCTTGCATCTCATGACGCTAAGTGTGTTTGGGGCTACCCCCTTGTCTGCGTCTCCCACCTGCCCCGGTGCACCAGGGCGGGGGGGTGCGAGGCACCCCCTGGATAGACGACCGTGCAGGCGAGCAGAGGCTTCCCCACGCTCTCCCACTTCCGAGAGGCAGGAGGACTCTAGACAGGCCCCCCACACCCTGGCCCAGGGCTGTCCCCTTTCACTGTAGCCACCCCCTCCCAGTGGACCTGCTGTTGGCACAGCAGGGAACAGGCCTCATCCCACCGTGGGACAGAGTGCAGGCTTCTGAGTCAGGCAAGACACGTCTGGGGTTTCCCACGCCCCGACTCTGTGACCTTGGGCAGGTACCGTGACTGCTCTGCGCCTTAAGTCTCTTTCCTACAAAGTGGGGGTATTCTCACTGGGCGGCTGTGAGACCTCAGCGAGGTGGCGCGTAGCCTGACTCTGATTATGTATTACAGTTACGGACAAGGCCCCCTGCCGCCCTGGCCTCCCTACAACCGTTGGGGTATCCTCGGCTGTGTGGGAGTCTCTTGTCTGCTAACCTGCACGGCCCCATCTGCCAGGACGTCCACCCGCCACCTGGGAAGGGAGGAGATGCGCCTCTGGGACCTTCTAAACAGTGGCTGGGCTAGTGCAGGACGAATGACCGGTGACTGGTGGGGTCAGCGCTGCCCGTCCCGAAGGCTCACTCGGTGCTGTGGCTGTGAGCAGCTGTATCCCTGCACCAGGCTCTCGGCGCTGCCTTCCGTCCGACCTCGTGCCCTCTCGGGCCTGGGGGTCAAAGCAGGTGCTGGTCTCTGCTTCCGTTTCTTAGCTCCATCAGCTGCATCTGCTTCTCTGAGCCCTGGCTGGAAAGAAGTAAATGAAAATAAACACACGATAAAACCATCAGCAAAAAGCACTTCTTCGTGTCTGCCATGGCAGGGGCGCCCGGTACCCAGGCACCTGTAACTCACCCACCCTCAATAAATATGCCAAAGAAATCGTTAGGCTCATACAATGCAGCTCTAGGAGCCCTGACAAATGATGGCCTAGATCTATGTTCGGTGCCCTGGGGCGAGGGCCACATTATTTTGTTAAATGAACTAAGTCAATTACTAAACAGTAGGTACAATAGAATTTTGTTTTGGCAAAATACACATAATACGCATGACCGGAAAGAGTCTAGAGGCGAACACACCAAAACCTCCATGGGTGGAGGGTTGGAGGTGGTTCTCACTTTCTTGTCTGTATCTTTTTGGATCGTCGAGAACGTGGGTTGGCCAGCCGTGGCCTGCGGGCCGCATGCAGCCCGCGGCCTGTTATTGTGCAGGAGCCGAGACGGGCTCTTGCATTTTTAAAGGGTGTTAAAACCAAACAGAAGCACACACCACAGAGAGCATACGCGACCCACAAAACATAAATTATTTAGGCCCTTTACAGAAAAAGTTCGCCAACCCTCGGTCTAGAAAAAACGATTAACATTAGCATAGATTATTGGTATAATAATAAAAACAGCAATGTTTTTCCTTTGGGGAAGGCAGTAAATTTCCCCTCAGCAACGAGAGGCATCCAGAATCATTTCTTTCCGTTCGAGAACTCAATGATGGGCCGGGCACCAGGCTGGACGCTGGTCTCCCTGCCCTGTCCCTCCTCCCTCTGTCTCTCATCTCCGTGCTGTCCCTGCGTGCATTGCCTGCACCAGTGCCTCACGGTCGATGGGGAGACAGGCCCAGGAACAAGTCACCACAATGCTGTGGCCTGAGTGCCGCAGGCACCTGTGGGTCCTTCCAGGCGGAGGGGTGACAGGGTGGGAGCACCGGCTTTGCCTGGGAGGGTGAAGGGGGCTCCAAGGAGGACTTAGGTGGGCGTCTCCTACAGTCAGCCCCTTAGAAAGGCGATTCAAAACACCAGCCACCTAGGCCAGAGTCCCCCACGTCGAGGTGACCAGGGGAGGTTCGGTGACTGAAAAGGCGCTTGTCTGAGGATTTTAAGAGTCAACAGGTGGGGAAAGGAGCAGGCTATTGAGTGGCAGGGCAGCGGCGCGGCCAAGGGCCGGGCGAGATGGGGCCTGGCGAGGCCTTCTGGGCAACGGCAGGCTGAGAAGTGGCTGCTGGTGGGGCCGGGCTGAAGAGCTGGGCCTCGCTGCGGGGACAGAGGAGAGCCCCCTCGGGGTCCAAGCAGCGAGGACAGATGCTGGGACCGGCCCCAGTGGGCCGAACAGGAGGCCGGGAGGCTGTTGTAATCACTGCCAGCGCCTGCTCGGCCAGCTTCCTGCAGGCCCACACCCCCTCCCACCCTGTCTGCCATCTACTCGGTCAAACCAGACCAGGGCATTGGGAAAGGGCTGCGTGGGGCAGGGTGGGAAGGCGGGGGACACCCCTTCCTTCCTCTTAGTCACTGGATCTAACTTTCAGCACATTTTTCAAGCCTTAGTCATGTCCGAGGTGCTTAGCACCCAGGGTAAGTGAGGCGGGAGCCAAGTGGGCTGCCCCCTCAGGCTGCCTACCTGCTGCCCCCTCTCCTGGGTGCTGGGATTTGGAAATGAGCCAAACCACCAGGCCGGGCCCAGCCGCGTCCTCACGCCACTGGGACTTCCGAACACCTCTCAGCTCCTGGGCCAGAACCAGATGCGGTTCCGGGACTCAGGCAGGGCACTCTAGACTTCGTGTCCCAGCTCTGCAGCTGTGTGACTTTGGGTACGTCACCTCGCCACTCTGGACCTCAGTTCCCTTCTCCTAGAACGAGAGAACGCGGTGACCCACCACAGCAGGGCTGAGTGCTGTCCATGTAGCGACCGCAGAGAGCACAGCAGACTCGCGATAAACGTTCCTCCCGTGTAAAGAAATGGTGTGACACCCAGGCTCTGCCCTCCAGAGGCTGCCCCTGGAGGTGGGACAGAGCAACTCCCTGCGACAATTAGACCCACTAATGGAGCCTAATAACTCCACACGACTTTGCCCCGCCCTTGGAGACAGCAGCTTGCACCTCCGCGATTCCTTAAGCTGCTGGCTAATGATGCCCTGGTCGCACGGGACTTCTGGACAGTCCCTGGAACACGCCAGGCCCCGTGCAGGGCCTTGGCACAGGTGGCTCTCTCCACCTGCAACGCTCTCCCTCTTGCCACCTACCCCTCCCCCCAACCCGCTGAGATCAGATCACTGTCCAGAAGGGTGGTCACATCGCTGCTCTCGGAGTCTGGAGAGGGGAGAGGGCCAACCCAGTTTTTGCAACATCCCGGGGAGATTCTAATTATTCTGAGAGGTGTCAGGAAGCTCTCTAGGCAAGATTAAATTTAATTCACTTTAATTAGAAAAAGAGATGACAGCCACCTGGCATTTTGGTGGGTGGGAGGAGGAGGGAGAACGCCAGGAATTCAAGTACCTACTATCTCGGCTCCAAGGAAAAGGTACCTTGTTTCCCGGGAGGGCTCCCCTCTTCTGGAAACGGCAGATGGCTCCCTCCTCGGTGCGCACAGAGCTGGAACCCCAGCGAAGCCTGTCACGTCGCTTTGCAATGACTGGGTCACCCGCCGTTCTGCCCCACCGGACCGGCGCCATCTCCCTGGCGCTCACGCTCCCAGCCAACCTTGCCCAGAAGGTGGGAGGCCGGTGGCACGCGGGTGCCCAAGCAGATGTGAAGTTGGGTCAGAGCACCCCTCCTCGTTCCCACAGTCCTTTACTCCACAACAACCTTTTTTTTTGTCCCTCCTTGTTTTTTATGGCCTTGTTGAGGTATAATTCACATTCCATAAAGTTCACCCATTTAGCCCTGACCAGTGTGACTCAGTTGGCTGGGCGTTGTCCTGCAAAGCGAAAGGTCTCCTGTTTGATTCCTGGTCACAGCACATGCCTGGGTTGCAGGTTCGGTCCCCCGTCAGGGTGCGAACAAGAGGCAACCAATCAATGCTTCCCTCTCTCCCTTTCTCCCTCCCTTCACCATCTCTAAAAATAAACTAATAAATTCTTTTTAAAAAATGCACCCATTTAAAGCATACGGTTCAATGAGTTTCAGAAAATACATGTGGTTGTGCATCCTTACCCACAGTTGAGGTTTCGTGACTCCCAGCACCCCCCAAATTTCCTCATGTCCCTTTGCAGTCTGTCTCCAGCCCCAGGCAACCACCGGCGTGATTTCTGTCACTGGAGTTTTGCTTTTCCTAGAAGTGCATGCGGATAAAGTCAGTCAGCACATGGTCTTGGGTGTCTGGCTTTCTTTGCCCGGTATAACGTTGTTGAGGTTCAGCCACGCCGTAGCCCGCCTCGGTACCAGGTCCTTTCCATTAGCACATAGTATTCCACCATGCGGCTCTATCTCGGGCTGTTCAGCGTACCCCTGTTGAAGGACCTTGGGGCTGGATCCGTTTCTTTCTGGACATCATGAATAATGCTCCGATCGTTGGCATACAAATCTTTGTGCAGACACCTGTTTCCAAATTGCTTATGTAGATACCTAGATTAGAATTCTTTGATCGTAAGATAAAGGGCTTTATAAGAAACCAGCCCGGCTGCTTTCGCAAAGTGGCTGTAGCAATTTTCATTTTTGCCAGCAATGCAGAGGTGCCAGTGTCTCGACATCCTCGCCGCCACTTGGGTTAGTCAGGTGTTAGGCTCTGGTCTTCAACCTCAGCCATCCCAATGGGTGTGTAGTGACGCAAGGTTGGGTAGAAATGGTGAGAGCGGGCATGCTGTGTGTTGGTTGACCTTTGCTGGGACGGATGTCATTCGGCAATGATGTGCCATCCTCTGCAGACACTACTGCTTTCGATCTATTAATGCTTGTTAAAGATTCCTGCACCCATGTTTATGAGGAATATTGATCAATAGCTTTGTTTCTGCTTGTGATTTGTCTTGATTTGTCATTTGGGATAACACGAGCCTTATAAAGCAAATTGGGAAATGCTTCTTCCTTCTGTATTTTCTGACTTTCTGTAGAATTAGTGTTTCTTCCTTAAATATTTGATGGGCTTCACCAGGGAAGTCCTCTGGGTCTGGCCTTTTCTTTGTGAGATGGTTTTTAATCACCGATTCAATTTCTTTACTCGATATCGGTGTGTTTAGATCTTCTTTTTCTTCTTGAGTCAGTTTCAATAATTTTTATCTTTTAATAAATTTGTCTACTTTATGTATTTTTCAAAGTTATTGGTATAAAGTTATTCATAATATTTCCATGTTGTCCTTTTCCTTCTCCTATTTATGTTTATTTTGTAATAGCTTTATCAAGGCACAATTAATGTATGATAAACTATAAATAAGGGGTCCAATTTATATATGTGTAGGCATACATATTTACATACAGATACCTGTGGAAATACCACATCAAGATAATGAACAAATCCATCACCCCCAAAGTTTCCTGTGTTTCTTTGTATATTCCATTATAGTTTTCATCTCTTAAAATTCGATTTGGGTCTCTTTTATATCTTCCAATCTCAACATATTCAATCTTTCTTTTAGTATTTTTTAAATTCTCACTTGAGGGTATGTTTTTATTGATTTTAGAGATAGAAGAAGGGAGAGAGGGAGAGAAATATTGATTAGTTGCCTCCTATATGCGCCCCAACGAGGGATCAAACCTACAACCTAGGTATGTGCCCTGACTGGGAATCGAACCCTCAAACTTTTGGCATATGGGACAATGCTTTAACCAACTGAACCACCAGGACAGTGCTCTTCCAGTTTTTGAATATATGGAATACAGTTATAACATATGTCTTAATGTCATTATCTGCTAATTGTAACATTTGTGTTGCAGCTGGATCAGTTTCATTTGACTTTTTTTTTTTCTCTTCAATTTGCACGCCTAGTAGTTTCTGACTGAATGTCAGACTTGTGAATTTTACCTTCTTGGATGGCAAATATTTTTGTCTCTCTATAACTATTCTCGAGCTTTTTCCCCCTGGGACACAGTTAAGCTACTTGGAAACAGTTTGATCCTTTCAGGTTTTGCTTTCAAGGTTTGTAAAATGGGACCAGAGCCGCGTTGCTGCTAAATCAAGACCCTTCTGAATACGCTGCCCAGTGAGTGCCCCGGGACTTATGAGGTTTCCCAGGCTGGCTGATGGCTACAGGCTCGGTTTCCAGCCCTCTCCTTCTAGCCCCGTAGGTAGGCTGGCTCTGCCATGGTCCGGGGTAGTTTTCTCACTCTCCTGCACCGATCAGCACTCCCCTGTATATTTTATGCAGCTCCTCTGCAGAACTCGGGGATTCTTGCTATGGCAGCTCTCGCGTCTTCAGGACTTTGCCTTGAAACTCTAGCCAGCTTAGCTGCCCTGGACTCTCAGCTCCTGTTTCCTCAGCTCTGGGAGTCCGCTGGGCCCCGCCTGGGCTCCCCTCCCTGGGCTGTGGCCTGAAACTTGTTCAAGGCGGCGAGCTGGAGTGATTTCAAGTCTCCCTTCATTTGTTTTCCGTCTCTCAGGGATCATGCTCCTTTGTTGCCTGATACCCAATGTTTTGAAAAATTGTTGTTTCATATCTTTTGTCTGGATTCTCGGTTGTTTCAAGTTGGGGAGTCAATCCAGTCTCTGTTATTTCATTTTGGTTGAAAGCGCGTTGTCCTTTCAACGTCTGTAGGATCCATACTGACGTCCCTTTTCGTTCTTAATGGTAGTGATCTGTGACTTCCTTCTCTTGTTTCTGACCATTCTAGCTAAAGGTTTATTAATTTTATTGATCTTCACAAAGAATGAACCTTAGTTTTATCAATTTTTAAAAGATTTTTTAAAAATTTATTTACTTTTAGAGAGAGGGAAAGGGAGGGAGAAAGAGAGGGAGAGAAACATCAGCGGGGTGCCCTCCACATGCCCCCCAACCTGGGGCGGAACCCACAGCCCAGCCATGTGCCCTGACTGGGAACCAAACTGATGACCCCTTGCCCTGAGGGACGACACCCAGGCAACTGAGCCACACCGGTCAGGGGCTATAGATCTTTAAATGTTTTCTATTGCATTAATTTCTGCTCTTGTCTTTACTGCCCCCTTTCTTGTACTTCAGGTTTAATTCCCTCTCATTTGCTAGCTTGTTAGGGTGGAAATGTAGGTAATTATTTTTAGACATTTGCCTTTTCTTTTTTTATTATATTTTATTGATTATGCTATTAAAGTTGTCCCATTTCCCCCCCTTCATTACCCTCCACCCTGCACACCCCCTCCCACCCACATTCCCCCCTTTAGTTCATGCCCATGTGTCATAAGGTCTCTAGCTTCTACATTTCCCACACTATTCTTGCCCTCCCCCTGTCTATTTTCTACCCACTGTCTATGCTACTTGTTCTATGTACCTTGTCCCCGACTCTCCTCCTCCCACTCCCCTATTGCTAACCCTCCATGTGATCTCCATTTCTGTGTTTCTGCTCCTGTTGTAGTGGTTTGCTTAGTTGGCTTTTGTTTTAGGTCTGGTTGTTAATACCTGTGAGTTTGCTGTCTTTTTACTGTTCATATTTTTTATCTTCTTTTTCTGAGATAAGTCCCTTTAACATTTTATATAACTCCTTTAACTTGACCTTATCTGAGAAGCACTTTATCTTCCCTTCCATTCTAAATGACAGCTTTGCTGGATAGAGCAATCTTGGATGTAGGCCTTTGATTTTCATGACTTGGAATACCTCTTTCCAGACTCTTCTTGCCTGTAAGGTCTCTTCTGAGAAATCCGCTGACAGTCTGATGGGAACTCTTTTGTAGGTGACTGTCCCCTTGTCCCTTGCTGCTTCTAGAATTCTCTCCTTCATTTTAATCTTGGCTAATGTAATTATAATGTGCCTTGGTGTGTTCCTCCTCGGGTCCAACTTCTTTGGGACTCTGTGAGCTTCCTGGACTTCCTGGAAGACTATTTCCTTTGCCAGATTGGGGAAGTTCTCCTTTATTATTTGTTCAAATAAGTTTTCCACTCGTTGCTCTTCTTCTTCCCCTTCTGGTACCCCTATAATTCGGATGTTGGGATGTTTAAAGATGTCCTGGAGGTTCCTAAGCCTCTCCTCATCTTTTTGAATCTTTGTTTCTTCCTCGTTTTTTGTTTGGTTGTTTCTTTCTTCCTTCTGGTCCACTCCATTGATTTGAGTCCCAGTTTTCCTCCCATCTCTGTTGGTTCCCCATGCATCTTTCTTCATTTCACTTATTGTAGCCTTCATTTTTTCATCTAATTTGTGAGCAAAATCAACCAATTCTGTAAGCATCTGATTACCAGGGTTTTGAATTGTGCATCTGATAGGTTGGCAATCTCTTCATTGCTTAGATAAATGGGCTCTGGCGCTTTGATTTGTTGTCCGGTTTGAGCCATTTTCATTTCTGGGTTTTTTGTTTGTTTGTTTGTTTGTTTTGTCTAGTTGCAGCTGTTACGTATGAGGGGTGGAGCCTCAGGTGTTCCCCAGGGCGGGACACCTAGTCGCTGGGTAGTGACGCTGTATGTGGGGGCGGGGTCTGAGAGGAGACAATGGCGGTTGCTTTACTCACTCTCAGATTCCAGTTCCTTTCACCGCTTCCCCTTTGCCTGGATTATCTGCGCGTGAATGTGGGACCACCTGGTCAGCCAGCCGCCTTGTGCGGCCTCACTAGTTCTGCACAGTTGCTGCCCCGTGTCCGGGGTCTGCTAGTCGCTGCCTGTGCACCTGGGGGCTGCCAGCCGCTGCTGTCTGCGTGCCCGGCCGCACCTCCGCTTTTTCCTGCCGCGACTCCGCCCCTCTTACCGGTCTGGATGAATCGTTGTTGGACTTCCAAACAGTTTGATTTTCTGAGTTCTGGTTGTTTTCTTGTTTCTAAATCTTTGTTGTCCTTAATTTGGTTGTGAGAAGAGGCACAGTGTGTCTGCCTACGCCTCCATCTTGGCCGGAAGTCCTCGACATTTGTCTTTTCTAGTGTGTGCGCTTAAAGTTCTAAACTTCCCTTTAAGCCCTGCTTTACCCAAATCCTGCAAATTTTGATATATTGTTTCTATTTTTATTCAAGTCCAGATTTGCTTCTAATTTTCCTCGCAATTTTTTGACCATGAGTTATAGCAAGTATATTGTTTAATGTCCACATGTTTGGAGGATTTCCCATATTTCTGTCTGTTATTACTTTCTAATTTAATTCTTTGGTATTTAAGGAACATATTTGGTATTATTTCAATTCTTTCAAATGTACTGAGACTTATTTTCAACCCAATCTTGATCTACCCTGGTGAAGGTTCCACATATACATGAAAAGAATGTGCGTTCTTTGATGTGGTTTTATAAATGTCAATTAGATCATTTCTTAATAGTATTGTCCACGTGTCCTGTGTCTTTCCTGATTTTCTGACTATAAATTACAAAGGAGAAAAATATTAAAATCTTCATGTATTGGAGGTTATTGTTGTCACATGCTTATACGTTTATAAATCTTCATGCCACGGTGACCTTTGTAACATTATGAAGCGTTCCTCTCATCTACAGTGGTAAGCCTTGCTGTAAGGCCGGTTTTGTTTGTCCGTAACGTGGCCAGTCCGGACCGCTCGTGCTTCCGTCTGTGCGGCCCTGCCTCTTACTTTCCTGTACAAGGCATGCAGCTGAATCTTGCTTTCCCACACGGTCTGAAGTATCTCTGCATTTTGATGGCAGGTTTAGTCCATTTATATTTATTGTGTTACTGAGCTGTTAGAGTTGGTCTGCAGTTTTGCTGTTAATTTTTTAAAATTTTTATTGGATTTATCGGGGTGACACTGGTTAATAAAATTATATAGGTTTCAGGTGTAGAATTCTCTAAGACATCATTGTTTGTGTGTTCATCACCCCAAGGCAAGTCTCCTTCCATCACCATGACCCCCTTTACCCTCTCCTGCCTCCCCCCACCCGCTTCCCCTCTGGCAATCACCATACTGCTGTCTGTGCCTATGAAGGTTTTTTCTTAAAATTTTCTACGTCTTTCCACACTTCCTTCTTTTGTAAAAATCTGTCTTAATATATGACTTTAATTTTGTTTATATTTTTCCAAGTTTTTAGAGATTGTTCTAGGCATTGTAATATCCATCTTTATCTTATCAAATTTGAATTAATAATGACTAACTTCCACCAACTTTGCACCAGCACCGTTCACTTACCCGTCTCCCTTGTGGGTGGTGTTGTTGGAATGTATAATACATTTATATATGTTATAAATCCAGCAATGTGGTGTTATAATTTTTGCTTTAAATGGCAATATATATTTTAGAAAAGTTAATAAAACACAGTTTAAAATGATCCCACATAATTACCGATTTTAGGGCTCTCTGTTTCAAACGTGGATCTGGACTACTGCCAGGTATCATTTCTCTTTAGTTTTGAGTTTTTATTGTTTCCCTTGGGTCTTTATGGTAATGCCAATCTGCCAACAACAAATTTGCTTTGTTTTTATCTATCCGTGAATGTCTTTATTTCGCCCTGATTTTGAAGGATAGTTTTATCATGTAGAGAACTCTTTGTTGACAGTTCTTTTTCTTTCGGCACTTTGATTAGGCCATGCTAACGTCTTCTGGCCTCCACTATTTCTGGTGGAAGCTCGGCTGCTCATCCTGTCATTGTTCCTCTCTGTGTGATGCGTCTGTTTCCTCTTTCTGCCTTCAATGGTTCTTTTCACAGTCTTTCAGCAGTTTGACTGGGTGTATCTAGGTGTAATTCTCTTTGTGTTTAGCCTTCTTGCTCAGTTTCTTGGATCCTTCAGTCAATATTTTCCACTAAATTTGGGAATATTTTGGCCATTATACTGTTACGGAAAATAATTCGGAAAATAATGACTGGCGCGATTGTGGTGACAGAGTGAGGCTTTATTACACGCGTGGACCCAGAGGAGGCAGTCTCCAAATTCTGGGCCCTGAACCTTGGCTGGGCAGGGCTTTTATTGCTCTCTGGACGCCCTATCCTACGTGGCAGAAGCAGGAGGTACAGAAGCTGATGCAAAAATAACTCTAGCCTTGAGGTGTCCTTATTGGAAGCTGAGTGTACAGAAGCCAAAGCAGAAGTTATGACTGCCTAATTGAAACCCAACAGCTGGCAGTTTCTAAGTAACCTAAACAAAACTCTTTCCCAGTTCCCGGTCCCTCTTCTGGGTCACTTTGTCCTAGTTGACTTTTCCTCTACAATACTACAAATATTTTTCTGCCCACTTTTCTCTTTTCTCGTCTTGTAGGGTTTAATGTATGTTGGGATGCTTGATATTGTCCTGCAGATTTCCGAGTCTATTGATATTTTTTCTCTATGTTTCCTCTTTGTGATTTTCAATCTGGATAATTTATAATAATTTATCTTCAAGTTCACTGCTTTTATTTCTTCTGTCATTTCGTATTTACTACTGAGCCTTACATTTTTTCAGTTATTTTACTTTTTAAGTCTAGAATATCTACTTGATTTTTAAATAGTTTTAATTCTCTGTTGATAGTTTCTATTTATTTACTCTTTCCCAGTATATTTTCTCAATTTTTTGAACATCTTTATAATGGCATTTTTTAAAGTTTAAAAATCTGTATTCAACATCTGGGCCTACTGAGAGTCAGTTTCTAATGACTACCCCCCCCCTCCAGCCCCACCATCCCCACTCCCCAACTTTGGGTCACATTTTCCTGTTTCTTTGCATGTGTTATAATTTTTGGTTGAAAACTGGTCATTGTAGATAATACATTGTCATAACTAAATTGTTTTTTTTTTCTGCAATTGTTAGTTCTTTGGTTTCAATGGGCAGTTAACTTCCCTGGACTCAAGCTGCGAACGCTGTCTCTCCCACAGTGTGAAGCTGCTGATGTTTCTGCTCATTTTTATTGTTTTGTATTTAGCTTGACTCCCTAGGGCTCTCCCCTGTGTCTGTATGGTTTAGGGCCCAGCAGTGCTGGAGCGGAGATGACGATCAGACACTGCAAACTGGTAAGGACTTAATCCTCAGTCACCTGAGCTCTGGGTGGGCTGAGCAGCTCAGCCAAAGGTTCTAGTTTCAGGCATGCTGAGAGACTGAAGGCCCGTGAGAACCAGGGGAGCTGATGATGTAAGTCTGAGTCCAAAGGCCAAAGAACCAGGAGTGCCCAGGTCTGAGGGCAGAGGAAGATGATGTCCCAGCTCCAGCAAAGGGAGGAAATTCACCCTCCTCTGCCTCCTTGTTTGATTCCAGGCCTTGGCTGATTGGACGATGCCTACCTTGGTGGGGGTGATCTTCTTTACTCAGTCTGCTGATGATGCACATGCTGACCTCTTTCAGAAGCACCCTCACAAACCCACCCAGAAACCATATTTTACTCATGTCCCTTAGCCCAGCTGACACATACATTGACCATCACCTACGGCTCTCTCACTTTCAATGTCTCTCTGGTAAGTATGCCACCCTTGAACCACGTTGGCCACCTCCGGCCATTTAAGCTGTGGGCTTTGCTGCCCTTGCTGGGAGAGCTATGGTACCCCCAGGCTTCAAGGCCACAGAGTCACTGTTCATCTGCTCAGCAGCAGTTCTGCCCCAAGGTAAGACTTATCCCACTGTTACCTGCCTTTGGTCGCGTTCTGGTGCTCTGTTAGTGGAATAATTTCGCCCAGGTTCATACTTGCTTTCTGTGGAGGAGAATTGCTTAGTGACTTCATGTTGCCATTACTGGAAATCTTGCCGGTTACATCCTGTCAGGATTTTATTTTATTATACAACTAAAACAAGTTCATCAACATTGAGAAAATGAGATCACTTCTCAAATCACTCATAATCTATTGCTTAGAGATAATTACTGTTAACAGTGTGGATATATCCTTTTATAACTTTTTAAAGATATACATTGAAAGTTGAAATGGAATAAAGTGATATGTAATTTACTATTGGGGTAAATGTACATAACATGAATTTCGCCATTCTAACCATATTTAAGTGTACAGTTCTGTGGCATTAAGTACGTTCACATCATTGTACAGCTGTTACCACGGCCCACCTCCAGAACATTCCCATCTTAGTGTCCCAATTAACCATCATTCCGACCTCCCCCAGCCCCTGGCAACCGCCATTCTACTTCCTGTCTCTACGAGCGGGACTACTCCAGGTGCCTCATGCGCGTGGAATCCTACGTATTGGCCCTTTTGTGTCTGGCCCATTTCACTGGGCATAATGTCCTCAGGGTTCATCGCGTGGTGCCATCAGAATTTCCATCCTGTTTAGGCTGAATAATATTCGGTTGCACATCTATCCCAAATTCTGTGTACTCACTTGTTTTGGGTTGTTTTACATTGGGGTGTGTGTATATCGATTCCAGTTCTTCTGGGTACGTTCCCCAAGGTGAGATTGCCGGGTCACACGGTAATTCTGTCCAAGCTTTTGAGAAATTGCCGTACAGTTTTCCACATATGTTTTTCCATAGTGTTTACACCAGCAATGCACGAAGGTTCCGGTTTCTCCACATTCTCACCAGCCCTCATTTTTTTGTCTGTTTTTTGATAGTAGCAATCCTAATGGGTGTGCGCTGGTACCTCCTCATGGTTTGGGCTCACATTTTCCCTAATGATTAGTGATACGGATCATTTTTTCATGTGTGTATTGGCTATTTTTCTATCTTCTTTGGAAAAATATCTATTCAAATCCTTTGCCCATTTTTAAATCAGGTTGTTTGTGTTTTTGTTGTTGCTGTTGACTTGTTGACCTTATATACTCTGGAGATTAATGCCTTCTCAGATACATGATTTGCAAATATTGTCTCCCACTCCATGTGTTGCCTTTCCACTCTGTTGGTAGTTTCATTAGATGCACAAAGTTCTGATGGACTTCAACTCAACTACCTTTTCTTTTGTGGCCTGTTTTTTTTTTTGTCACATCTAAGAAATCATTGCCAAATCCAGAGTCATGAAGGTTCCCCCCATGTTTTCTTCTAGGATTTTTATAATTGAACTCTTATATCTAGCTCTTGGATCCCTGTTCAGTTAATTTTTTAACATATTGTAAGATAAGGGTCCAACCCCCGCCCCCCCCATGTGGATATCCACTTACCCAATACAGTTTGCTGGAAAGGCTGTCCGTTCCTTACTGAATGGTCTTGGCGCCCTGGTTGAAAGTTATTTGACCATAAATGACAGGATTTACTTCTGTGCTTTCTATTCTTTCATTGGTTTACATGTCTGTCTCTAGTTCAGTGTCATACTGCTTTGATGACCATAGCTTTATAGTAAGTTTTAAAACCAGGAAGCATGAGACTTCAAACTTGGTACTTTTTTTTAATCAAGATTGTCTTGGCTACTTGAGGTTTCTTGCAAATTTTTTTCTTGCAAGATTTCATGCAAATTTTAGGATGAATTTTTCTTTTTCTGCAAAAAGCATTGGAATTTTGATAAGGATTGCCTTAAATCTATAAGTTATATACACTGTTTTTACACTAACTTTTTCACAAAATATGCATATACAAAAATGTGTCATGAATATCTTTTATATGCTTGATGTACTTCAACAGCACCATTTGTCATGGCTGCCTGGTGTTCATTCCATTGGAGGGATAGGTAAGATTTACTTAATCGTGCCCAATTGTTCAATGTTTAGGTTATTTCCCATTTTGATATCGTGAAGAGTTCATAATGGTTATCTGTGTACCTTATCTTTCAATAGGGTCTTTTTGGAGGGCGGTCATCCCTGTTTTAATCACAGAAAGACCATTGACCTGAGAAGGTACTTTAAAAACTGTTTTGTCGTCTCTCCTCTGGCTTACCAATGGGAACCCAGAGGCTCCCAGAGCATCAGCGATTTGTGGGTGGCCAGGCCCCAGCTCTGGCTGGGCTGGCCGGTATCTGAGCTCCCCCACCCGAGAGACAGATGAATTTACTCTAGTACTTCTACCTCCCTGTATGGGTAAAATGAGAGTAACAGGGCTCAGCTCCCAGGGCAGATGAGGCTGCTCAGAGCCCAGCACAAAGCAGACACTCAGTAAACACGCATGCCTCCCCTTCGTAGCAGGCCTGACACCAGAACTCAGGGCCTTTCTTAACCCAGTTTTCCCATTTCTACAATCCGGGGCCTGAGGCAGTTTTTAATCCCATCCTCTTGCTTGAAGGGCAGGGAAGAAAACCCTTTCTCCTCCTTCAGCAAACCACAACCCTTATCATCTAAATTAGGTAATGAATGCTTCCATTAATTCTATAGCATATTTTATATATCATATTTAATTACGTTAATTTATAGGTTATATGTGAGTTTTTATGAATTATTTGCCGAGGATTGCTCTGAGCACTTTATATATGTTTATTCATTTACCACCTTTTAGCTGAGAAAGGGACAATGCGCTTGGGCCGAGAGGGTGCAGATCTGAGCGGCCATCTGTCAGCCCGGAATGGGAGGTGCGGGCCAGGCCCTCTGCACAGCACCTGGGAAGCTATATTCTGCGGCGGGACACACAGCCGCTGTAAAATGTCACAGCGCCTCGCTTCTTTCAGTGACCACTGCTTTTTCACTCACTGGGCAGCTCGGCTCTCCCAAGCGCTGTCAGGAGGGATTCTGGAGAAGGATGGAATGAGAGAATAAAGCATCCCACTCTTGGCCTGGGGCTCCAAGCCAAGTCCAGGACATCAGATAAGGGGCTTCTGAGCGTGGCATTCTGCGCCTATCTCAACCTTGTGCTTTCAAGGACAGAGAGTTCTGGGTCTGTTTTTAAAAAAATATTGTTTAATCCTCACCCCAGGACATGTTTATCGGTTTTAGAGAGAGAGGAAGGGGGGTAAGGGTGAACATCGACCCATTGCCTACCCGACTGGGGACCGAACCTGTACCCTGTTTGTATGCGGGACCACACCCCAGCCGGCTGAGCCCCGGGCCTGGGCTGTAGGTCCATTTCGTAGTCCAGGTTTGATGTCAGTCCCTTCAAATACAAATCCCACTTTGCTGTGCGGCTAAAGCATCGCTTCATTGAAATTTCGCCTGGACTCCACTCTCCAAAGTTCTCTAGTAAGTCTCGCCTTTTCTTTTTTTCCAGTTTTAAAGTTTTGTTCTTCTTTCCTAGGTTAATCGACAGTGGATAGAATAGTGCCTCTCGTCTGGATTTCATCTATCTCTGGCTTTTTAAAAACACGTTTATTGTGGTAAAATATGCGTAACGCAGATTTGCCATTATAAGCATTTCTGACGCTGCAATTCGGTGGCATTAACATTGTCAGGCCACTGTGTAGCCGTCACACTCTCCATTTCTGGAATGTGGTCATCGCCCCGGAGCCATTAGGCAGTGAATGGCCGTCCCCACCCCTCAGCCCCTGCTCACTGCGAACCCAAAGCCTGTGTCTGCGGAGCTGCCCGTTCTAGACATTTCGGGCAAATAGAATCACACAGCACTCGCCCTTGGTGACTCTCACGCGGCCGCACGCTGTGGAACCCGGTTCCCTCGTGCAGCAGAGGCGCCACCTCACACCTGGGAGGGTGGCTGGATTGTTTTCATTTATTTTTCTAACTCTAAAAAACTGTAGTGTATTAGGATAACATCGGTTAATAACCTCAGACACATTTTAGGATCGTTCTAGCCTTTTCTTTTTGGTTCCTGCGGTGGGCGTTCCCCCTCACAGCAGTGGGTGGAGAAATCCGACTTGCTCAGACCACAGGCTTGTTCTTGGGCTTAGCTTGGCCGGCTGGGAGTCAACTCTTGGGCCTCCATGCCACGGCTACCGGGGCTGCATGTCACTCCGCGAAGCAGAGCTTCTCAGACTTGAGTGGGCACCAGAATCACATGGAGAGCTTGGTCAAGGGCACTCCGCGGACCCCCCACCTCCTAGGGTCTCTGATTAAGTAGGTCTGGGTGGGAACCCTAGAAGTACATTTCTTAAAAACTCCTGGTGGTGCTGATGCTGCTGATTCCAAGGGACCACACTTTGGGAAGCACTGTGTTAACTAACCCGTGTGTCACCTGCCCTAACAGAGTTGTGAGGATCGAGGGTCAAGTGTGTGAAGAGCTCGGTTCCGGATTTGGCAGAATAGTAAGTGCTCAATAAATGTCAGCTGTTACTATTATTTTTAAGTAAACTATTCAGACTCTTACATAATCCACACACCCACTCACTCTTTTCTTCTAATATAGTGGCAAGTCCGTTCACCTGGGGCCCTCTGAGAACTTGTAGTCTAAGGCAGCGACTTGCACCTGGTGTGCCAGAAGGATTTTTTAAAAAAACTGTTTTCTTTTTTAAAAAGTTTTTATTTAGTTATTTTTAGAGAGAGGGGAAGGGAGAGAGAGAGATGGAGAGAAACATCAATGTGTGGTTGTCCTTCATGCACCCCCCAACTGGGGACCTGGCCCACAACCCAGGCATGTGCCCTGACCGGGAATCGAACTGGTGACCCTGTGGTTCACAGCGCTCAATCCACTGAGCCACACCAGCCAGGGGCCTCAAGGGTTTTTTAAAACATGCAGTACCTGACCATTTAGTCAGGGGCACCAGCCTCTTTTTTACTTAGGTCGTCAAATAAGAAAATGACAACAGCCAACACAGCACTAGCCATCCAGTGAGAATGAATGAAAATTATACCTATTTTTCGTCAAATCGGCAAAATATGTATTTTTTGGTGTGCCGCAGATTTTTAGTAATTAACTTACGTGTGCCGTGAGATGAAAAAGGTTGGAAATCGCCAGGCTATGGGGCAGAGAGAAAACTAATTAATTACCACTCAAAGCTGAATGATGTAAGCTCCTTGCATAGATATTGAACACGTAACTTCAGAGTCATTTTATAAATATGTTATTTTATCAATTTTCCCCACAGAGTATTTTTAGCATGAACATTCTGCCCTGTCATTATTAGAAAACCCCCCAAACCCAAAACACTAGATTATGCCTGCGCTGAATTCTGTTTAACCATCCTATTGTAGGACACTTCATTGCTTCCAAAGTCGTTGCTAACAGAAACAACTCTCCTTTGGAGATCTGGTGGCCAAACTGTCAGAACCCCAGATGCCTGCTTTAGGAAAGAGCCTGAACGTGGGGAAGGGATCGGGGTGCAGGGCACGAGCTTTGGAAGGCCTCCCAAGAGCCACGATCGGATTTCCTCCCATCTGGGAACAGGAGGGTTGCTGGCAAGAGCTTGCAGATGGCAACATCTGTGTTCCTTTCAGCAGTCTCCCGTGATTCTGAGCAGCAGGCGGAGCAGGCGGGCCCCAGCAACGGACGCAGTGTGGGGTCACTGTCTCCCCCTTTCATTGCTTCTTGCTGAGCGAAGGAGTTGGCCTGGGCACTCCAGGCCTCCGTCTGCCCTCTCCTTCCTTGGTCAGAGGGCAGTCTTGGCCCTATACCTATCCCTAATGGTGTGCGAATCGCTTTATGGGTTTTCAGTGAGGTGTGAAGCATGGGAGGGTAATAATTTCCTGGTGACCTGAATTGAACCCAGGGCTTGGCTAAAGCTGGAATAAATCGAGGCAGGCGGTCATAGAGCGTGAAGTGGCTAGTCTGTGGTCAGCCCTCATTTAAGACAAATTGCTCTTCAAAGGGAGTAGCCACTTCCACCACCATCGCTGAGGACGACCCAGCCTTACCTGTGTATAGAGCATCCTCTGTACAGGCACTGGGCACCGCCTGTTCAGCCCGCCCTTGTTGCTGGGGCCTCGAGGTGAGCCCACGGGAGAACCTTCCCCGGATACCCCAGCCTGTGTTTGTCTCCTGGCCCTGGGAGCTGCAGTGGGGGCTGAGCTCCCTGCACACCTCATCTCACTCAAACTCGTTTCTGTTGGTGGCCCACATCACAGCCATGAAAACTGAGGCTCAGAGACTAATGGGAACTTGGCCGAGGGAGAAATCGGGAGAACCAGGGTGGAAGTCAGGTCTCGTGCATCCCGAGGCCGGACTGGTGCCCCACGTTGGTCCTGGGGGGTCATCTGTGGACCGTTGGCCCCGCACAGTCCTTGCCCACTGCGGGTTGCTTGCCTCCCATGGGGAGCCCCTGTCCATGCGTCTGTCTTGTTTTATTACTGTCATCTCATAACCCAGGGCCCGGCTTGCTGTTCTCTGGATGACTCAGGCTTAGCACAGGGCTGGGCACGGAGCAGGCGCTCAGATGCCGAGAACATCCTTTTTGCTTTTCCTTTTTACTTTGCCTTTCCTGCCTTCGTCCGTTCCTGTCCCCAGGAGGAATGATGTTGGATGACTGTGCTTATTTCAAGAAAACCTACTGAGGAGGGGAAATGTCCTCATTTCTCTCCTTGTAGTTCAACGTTTTAAAGAGAGAGACTGAAGTGATAGGAATCACCTTTCCCCTAAACCCACTGTGATCTTAAAGATCACAGCCATGAGAATCCTGATAGTTCAATATTTAGTGTTTGTGAAAGTTGATGGAGCGATTTCATTTTCGATAGGCCACCGCAGGAGTTCCACGGAACCAGCGCCACTCCCTCCCTCGCCTTGTTTTGTCCTTCCTGCCACATTTACTGTTAACCCAGGCGGGCCAGGGGCCAAGTGGAGCAGCACATGACCTTGGCTTTCTCAGCATCGCCCCTGGGTCAGGTTGACAGGCTCCAGCAGTGAAGAAATGCCCAAGAGGAGGTCACTGTTCAGCATATTCTCTTTTTTCAGCATTATATAGTTGTATTTGACAAGTAAAATTATAAGAGATTTTAAGTGTACGTTGTGGTAATTCCATATCTGTGTATACCGTGAAAGGGCTCCTCCCCCACCAGAATGTGAGCCTTCCAGGAGCAGGGAGTGCGAGCCGTGTGTGTGTGTGTGAGAGAGAATGAGTGCATGTGTGTGCGTGTGCTTCTTTACCCTGATTTCCATCGTTTGCAGCATCGTGCTCACACATGCTAAGCATGCGATGAGTATTCGCTGATTGAAGGAGTGTGTGGTGCTGTGTATTTCTTTAGAACCCTTTCCGTAGCAGTGACTCCATTTTACAGAGAAACCAAGGTCCAGAGACGTGCCTTGCATCAGCCAAGATCCTGCAGCTGGAAAGGGGTGGAGCTGGGATTCGAACCCCAGCCTCAGACTCAGCCTGGTGCCCTTTGTACTTCTCTAGGCTGCCAGCTTCCTTTGAGGTTTGGCAGGTTAAACAGAAGCAAAAAGTTCAGAGGAAATTCACCACAAGGCAGCGTGTTTACCAGCGATGACCTCACCTCCGAGGCAGTGAAAGGCTTTGCAGAAAAGAGCTGAAAAGAAAATACCTTCACAATGAATGAGCTGGGCCGGCAGGCCTTGGGCTGACTCATGAGTAAGTTTTCCCTTTATAAGGACTTTATTGGGCCCCCCTGGGCATGCCTTTTGCCCTGTGTGCAGGCCTGGGCGGGGGTAAGTGGGGTGAACACAGACGGCAGGGCATGTGACCCTGGCCAGAAGTTGTGCTCTGCCAGCTGTGTCTAGGGACCCTTCCTTCCCTCCTACGGTGTGCTTCCCCCTCTGGCTGTCTGGTCCCTGCCAAACCTTACCTGGGTCAGCGTGGGGCTCTGCGTGCAACCCCCAAGTCCCCCGTCTCACAACAGCCCACGACGTTCGCCACCAGCTCTTGCTCATCCATTCTCTCATGGTCACCCCCCGTCCTGCTGTGTCTTTTGTCCTTGAAGTCGCTGGAGTGGCCTGGCCACCAAGGCCTTGCCGTCCGTGTGTGGAAATTCACGCCAAGAGCAGTTTTCCAGAGCTCCCCACGCGGTGGGCCCACGGCGCTGCGTTCTCGGCGGCAGGGGAAGGTCGCTCGCACCGCTGTGTTCATGCCTTGGTCCCTGTGGGCGGCACCGCCTGCCTTGAGCTCCGGCTCCTCCTCTCAGGGCACGCACATGGATGCCGCTGCCCTGACCCCGATCTCCCTTCCCCTCTTCTAAACCGACATTTCCCCTGTGAGCTGTCCGCGCCCAGGCACTGTCCACTCTCGCCGGACAGCTCATTGGAGAGCCCTGAGCTGCGTTTTGATTCTGGGCAGTGAGAACTATGGAGACCCCCCGCCCCCCCAACCAGCCACTTCCCTCACCCCTACTACTTCTCACAACCACCCTGGGAGGCCGAGTCACCACCCACCCATTTCAGAGATTGAGAAGCTGAGGCTCAGCAAGTTGCCTGCTAAGATCTCATAGCCAGGAGGAACCAGGAAGGCCCGGGACTGGGGCCCTCTGGTCGGACTCCTCAGTCCCGCCATGGACAGGGTGTAACGTGTTCTCTCGGATCCCGGCCTGCCACAGAGACTGTCACCGGGATCAGGCGGGGAACGACCTTAGGAATGCAGGAAGGCCGTCCCAGGAATGCTTGGCACCTGCTGACTGACGGAAATAGTTGGAGCGTGACATCACACATCACTCTCTGATTGCCATCCATTGGCCTGTGTGTTTAGGTTGGAGCTGGGTAACGATTAACCTGCACACTCAGGGTTAGGAACGAGAACGCTCTCTCAAGTGGGAGAGAGGACAGGCGGGAGCCGGAGCAGTGACCTGGCACACCTGTGACGGCCAGTGTCCATGCCTCCTCCAGGAACAGCCTCGGCTAAGGCGTCAGGAAACAGAGCCGGTCCCATCCCAGTTCTGCTGCTTCCTAGCTGTGGGCCTGGGGCAGCCCCTACTCCACACAGGGTTCAGGAAGGTTGCACGAGATGAAGCAGGTGGAGGGCCTTGCGTGTAGGGATGCTCAGTAAGTGTAGGCTTCCCATCTCCTCCCACCACGTGGAATATCAGCTCTAATTCCCATCAGCTCTGGAGGGAGATGGGCTCCAGATCTGAATCCCACCTCTACCACTTCCTGGGTGTTCAGCTTGGAGAAAGTCACTTCCCCTCCCCAAGCCCCAGCTCCCTCTGTAGTGATGGGGAAGGCGACAGCTGCATGGTGAGGTTGGCAGCAAGGTTCAACCACAGCAGTGTTCAATGATCTCTTGATGTCTATCAAGTCCTTGCTTGGTGCCAGCGCTCGGGTGCGGGCCCGAGTTTCTGAATTTCCAGCAAACTCTTGGTGATACTGCCCCTGCTGGCTCAGCGGCCATACTTTGGGTAGTGAGGTGACAGGTTAAGGTCAGTGGATCATGGAGGTGAGTGTGCGGGGCAGAGGCAACTGCTGGGAAACTTTCCAATGGGCACTTGCGTTCAGGATTTCCCCTGTTTGAGACAGAGCTAAAGAAGACCTGGTCACTGATTGAACATTTCAGCATTGGGCGTACGGGTGAATCAGCTCTTGTCCCCTCGGAGCCCTGGTGCCTGACAAGCATGTACCTGCTACACCCGAAACGTGAGAACTGTGGTCGTCCTCACCCAGCCCACGGGTCAGGCAGGATGACTGCAGGTGTCGAGGAGTCGCCCTCCGGGTGGAGGAGGGTGAGGGCCGTGTGCTGTGGGAAACTGGTCACGCAGACACGCACCGAGGACACAGTCCATCTCTGTCACCCTTTCACAGCCTGGTGTGGAGGGAAGCGCCCAGGCTTGGGAGGCAGGGACACCTGGGGTCACAGGTCTGCCGTTCAGACGCTGTGTCACAGACATGCTGTGTGATCTCACCAAGGGATGCATTCTTTTCCATAAGGTGGAGACAATGCTTCCGACCTTGAGTGCTTTGGGGAGGGGTGGTTAAAAGGGGAGCGCGGGACAGTGTCTGGCTCCCAGCATAGTGAAATCCTTCCTGGAAATGTGGAAATCCAGCGTGCTGGTATGGGGCCGGGCCGGGTCTCCCAGCAGCCTCCACGGGCAGGGCAGCCCCTGCTCTGCGGCTCCCACGCATCTTCCCTTCTCCCTGCACCAGGCTTCCAGAAGAGATGGGGAGTGAGCCAGGGTCCCGGGGAGACTGGTTTTGTCGGAGCCTCTGACCTTAAGCCCGTGCACTGTCTGGCAAGAATCCAGAGACGTGGCTGAGATAACAGGGCTCTTATCGTGGTAAACAGACTCCTCCTGGGATGAGAGGAGAATAGAGCAGCCTCTGTTCCTGCTACTCTGGCGTGACACCCAGCAGCGGCCTGGCTCCCAGACTCCGGCTCTGCTGCAGTGCCCCGGGGCTGGCCTGCCTTCAGAGTTACCCCTCTGTGCCCACCCTCCCCCGACCCCAACTGGCCTGTTTATCTGCTTATTCCTCCCTTCAAGTTGACCCATGACAGTGGCTACCCAAAAAACCCCACAGGAAGCAACAGAGTTGAGGAGGATGTGAGGAAATTGTAGCCCCTGCGAACTATTGGTGGGAATGTAACACGGTGCACCCAGGGAGGTTATCAGTCCGGCAGATCCTCAAAAAATTAAACAAAGTTTTCGTATGATCCAGGAATTCAACCTCTGGGTTTACACCCGAAGAATTGAAAGCAGGGAGTCGAACAGGTATTTGCACACCCATGTCCACAGCATCACCATTCACAACAGCCAAAGGTAGAAACAGTTAAAGTGTTTATCGGCAGGTGAATGGATAAACACAACGTGGCGTACTTATACACTGGAACATTGCTCAGTTTTTAAAAGGAAGGGGCACACTCTGCTATGTAGAGGGGCAGCGCAGTGTGGTAGAAAAGGGCAGGGGAAGTGGCCTGGATCTCTGGGGTTCCCTCCCTTGGGCAGATAGCTTACCTCTAGGGCGACCAACTGTCCCGGTGTGCCTGGGACCGAAGGGTTCCTGAGACACAGGGCTTTCGGGTGTAAAACGGACGGTTCCAGGAACACTGGGATGAGTTCGGTCACTGTCTTTACCTCTCTGAGCCTCAACTTGCTCATCTGTGAAACAGGGCTCATTATCTGTTGGGGGGATTAAGTGGAATAATGCAAGGAAGCATCAAGCACTGTGAGTCATGGGTAATGGTGCCACTTACTTACTTCTCTGCCTGGAGGAATCACAGGGCTTCGACTTTGAATTTCCCTGATTTCCAGGATCTTTTGAAATCAACACTGAAGCAGATTTGGGGCAGCATCTGCATTCAAGACATTGTTAAACCTGCCTGCTGTGTTTTTGCCCCAAATGCCTTCTCATTGACGAGGCTAAAGCAATGAAGAACAGGTGGGTTAGTAAAGAGAGGCCAGAAGCCAGGAGGCTAGGCTCACTCTCAGCTCTGCCACTGACTTGCTGTGTGACCTTGGACAAGTCGCTTCGCCCCTCTGGGCCTCAGTTTCCCCATGTACAGAATGGAGGGTTGGGCCTCATGATCTCTGAGTGTCTCAGTGTGCCTTCTGGCTCTAACACCCAACAGTCCTCTGGTACCGAGCTCATTACCCTGCACTGTGCCAGAGAGGAAGCACGGGAGGTAGGACGGTTTGATTGGTGCCAATAAAAAGGTGATGAGGAAGAAACCCAAGCTTTTGGCACCTTCTTAAGCACCAACTAAAACATTTTAAATGGCATAAGGGGGAAAATAACATCTTACAGGTAAAACAGTTGGTTAATGTCTACAAAGCAGGCTGGGCATGGTCTCACGGTGCTAGGCCACTGGATGCTCACTCACTCATTCTTTCGTTGAACCGCTTTTTCGTTTGTTCCTTTCTGCTTCCTTTCATTTGTTCATTCATTCTTTCACTGAGTGATTCACAGAGTGATCGACAGCATGCATTCCGAGGCTGGTGTGCTTGGGTTCAAATCCTGGCTCAGACGGTTATGCGTGATGTGACCTCAGCAAGTCATTTGACGTCTCTGCGCCTCTGTCTCCTTATCTGTAAAATGGAGATAACAGAAGTACCTTCCTTTTGGAGCGGTCTTGGTGTTAAGTGTGCTAATTTATGTAAAGTTCTTTAACCAGCACCTGCCATCTCCAAGGTATGATGTACACGTTAGCTATTGTTTGTTTGTTCTTTTGCCATCTACTAAGAGACAACTATGTGGCCGGCACTGGTCTGGGCACTAGGGCTTCAAATCTGAAGGTCAATGCCAACCTTGAGGAGGTCACAGCGGAATAAACAGGCAATAGCAGAGTCATTCAGTCAGTGTTGTGCAGATAAGCACAGGGCGCTATGGGAACGAAGAGGAGGGGCACCCAGCCTGGATGGGATGGGCTCCAGAGGTGGGGGTGTATGCCCAGGAAGACTTCCTGGCAGAGGTGTCAGTTGATCTGGTCTCCAGGCACAGGTACCTATTAGCCAGGAGGTGAAGAGGGTGGAGTGTCCAGAAACTCCCGCACTGGGAAGAGCTTGTACAAAGGCTCGGAGGGGAGGGAGGCTATGGGTGTTCAGGGAGCAGACATGGTTTGGTCTGGCTTGCTGGGGGGTGGGGGAGGTGGTAGGTGCAGCCGAAGGGGGAAGCGAAGCCTCGATCATGCTTGGCATCCCAAGACCACTAAAGAGTCAATATTTCATCAGTTAGGCCAATATCCCCAACTTTAGGATCAACCCTCCCACCTCACAACAAACCTGTCCACTAAGAGATATAGTTATAAATAAATTATGTAGATGCGCTACCATACAAATATATCACGCACGTTATAAGACTCACAAAAATGGAAACATTTAATCAGATTACTTGCTTTTTTTTGCTTGAATCATATGAGTTCTTTATACATTTTGGATATTAACCGCTTATCAGATACATCATTTATAAATCCGTTCTCTCGTTCAGTGGGTTGCCTTTTCGTTTTGTTGAGAAGTTCCTTTGCTGTGCAAAAGCTTCGTAGTTTGACAGAATCCCACTTGTTTATTTTTACTTTTGTTGCCTCTGCTTTTCACGTCCAATCCAAAAAATCGTGGCCAAGACCGATGTCCAGGAGCCTGCCCCTGTGTTTCCCCTGTAGGAGTTTTATGGTTTCAGGTCTTACGTTGAAGTGTCTAATCCACTTTGAGTTAATTTTTGTGCATGGCCTAAGATAGCGGTCCACTTTTATTTTATTTTATTTTTTTGCACATGGCTGTTCAGGTGTCTCAGCAGAAGAATTTAAAACGTGAAATACAGAATACATGTACGCCGTGGTGCTTTTCCTCCCGTGGGCTGACGTTTCCTCTCAGGCGGCTCCTGGAATGCACCCCTGCCGCCTGCTTTGGAGCTCAATGCTCTGTACTACGGGACACATCGAAGGGTGGTAAGTGGGTTTTTACTCTTCAAAGATCAGATCCCTGCAGTCTTTAAAATAAAGATACAGTTGTATATTATTAACATCAAAATGTGCTAATACATTAAAAAAAAAAAAGAGCAAACTTACAAGCACCCCAGTTTGCCCGAGACTGAGTGCTTTCCTGGGATGCGGGACTTCAGGGCCGCGACCGAGGCTGGCCAGGCGATCTGCGTCGCTCTCGCAGTGTGCCTGGAACAATCCCATTTGCAAAGAATAGAAAGGAATGTTTAAAAAACAGTTGGAAGTCTGTCCATCCAAACTATTACCAGTAGTTATCACTGGGTGGTGGTGGGCGGGGAGGCGATGGGAAGTTGCAATTGCTTTTACTTCTATTTACTAAGAAATGTATCTTGGGTTTTGCTTGCCTGAATTTGATATTTGCTGATGAGAGCTAAGTGTTATTGTATGACTTTTTCAGACATGACGGCCAAGAAAGCTGAGGCTCAGTTGCAAGCAGGGCAGAGCACAGAAGGAGAAGGCCTGGGGCGGGTGAGTTAGGGGCAGTTAGAGAATAAGGTGAGAAATGAGAAGAGGGCTTGGACTTGGCAGTGACCGTGGGAGGGGGAAAAGATGGGTTCCAGAGGTCAATGAGAGAGAAAGACTCCATAGGACTCGGTGACTGGTTAACGTGAGGACTGAAGGAGAGACAGGAGTTGGGTTTCTGAGTGGTGCTGTCAACCACGTGGGTAACACAGAGGGTACACGTGGGTACACAGAGGAAGCAGCAGTTTGGAGAAGGAGGGATAAAGATACATGCTCTGGGTGGGGGGCAGGGGTGCTGGGGGTACGCTTTTGGCTTGTTGGCTTGGGTTTGGACAGACAGCCATGCTCATGGGACACCCAGGGAGGAGGCGTGGGAACTCAGGGAGCTAGCTATGCGGGGACCTGGACTTAAGCTGCTGTTGCCAGCACCCTCCCTTTGAAAATCCACTCAGACTTTCAACAATGTGCCCCACTGGCCTGGAAATCCCTTCTGATTCATGCTGGTGTGAAGGGAGTTAGGTTTTAAGACACACTGCTATCACTTGTAAGCAGCAAAAGATGACTCATTTGCATTATATAGAAAGTTCCTCTTCTCTATCTTTTAGCAAACAAAAACAACAAACACACAAAAAAAACCCAGGGTGCATCCTTATCATTTTTTCTTTCCAGAATCAGTGTAGCAATTTCCATCCTGTTAAATGTATTGAGACACTGTCTGTGGCCGGCATTCGGTGTGTCTTGTTGTGCCCTTGAGAAGAATGTGTCTCTGTCGTTAGGTGGAGTAGTCTATAAATGTCAATTAGGTCGATTTAGTTGACAGAGTTGTTCAAGTTTTCTGTATCCTCGATGACTTTCCGTCTGCTTGTCCCGTCAGTTACGGGAGTGTTGAAATTTCCAGCTCTAGCTGTGGGTTTGCCTATGTCTCCTTTTAGGTGCGTCCATTTTTGCTTTGTGTATTTTGAAGCTCTGTTATTTGGTGCGTGCGTATTCAAGAGTGTTATGTCCTCTGAATGAATTGATCCCTTTCTCATTAATAAATATCCTTCTTAATCTCTGATAACATCCCTTGTTCTGAAGTCTACTTTGTCTGATAATAATATAGCCACTACAACTTTCTTATGATTAGTGTTTTTCTACTATATATTTTCCTATGTTTTCACTTCTATCTATTTCTTTTTAAATTGTTTTCTTTTTTGTTTTATTTTGGTTTCTTTTTTTTATATTTAAAATGGGTTCCTTGGAGACAGCATGTAGTTGGGTCTTGCTTTTTAAATTCAATCTGACAATCTCTGCTTTTAAATTGGAGTTCTTAGAAAAAAAATTAGCATTTAATGCAATTATCGACATAGTTGGGTTTAAATCTACTATCTTGCTACTTGCTTTCTGTTTGTCCTGTCTCTGTGTTTCTTAATTTCCTTTTTCCTGGCTTCTTTTGGATTAATTATTTTTTATGATTTAATTTTATGTTTACTCTTTGTTTTGTTTTTTTAGTAGTTACTTTAGGGTTAATTAGAATGCATCTTTAATTTATCACATAGTATTCATATGTCATGCAACCTTACACATTTATTAGTTAGGCTTTGATCAAAGAAGCAGAACCAGTGGGAGTGATGTATAAAATGATTTATCATAAGAATTTAACCTATACAATTCTATGGAGCTGGCTAAACAATTTATAAAAGGCTGTCTTCTGACAGTGAACGGAAGGAGCTTGGGAAGAAGAGATGGATTTACAGTTGGGGAAGAGCAGACACAAATGTCATCTTTCACCTCTGCCAAAAGGACAACTTCAGTGATGTGAGTGACCTGTGGGGAAAACTGGGGCTTTCCCCCGTGAAGCTGAACACACACCTGAGCCGGGGATCAGAGAAACCGAAGGCGCTGTGGGCCCAGCTAGGCCTTCCTGATGACAGGATGACACAGCAGTTAAGTGACAGAGTGTGTGAGCTGCACCTGGGGTCCCTGTACCGGTTGTCTGAGTGCTCAAAAAACAAGAAACAAAAAAATGAGCAACAACAACAAAAAAAGCAAGTAGCTATTGCATTTATTCCACCTTCCAGATGTTGTACAAAGGGTCTCTGTGACCCATGCTAACTTGGAACTGTACAGGGAAAGGAATTCTGGGAAATGTAGTTCCAGGTGAGCTGAGTTGACAGAATAGAAATCCACTACAACAGATAATACAAGAAACTTATAATAAGTCTATTTCCATTTCCTATTCTGTCCTTTATATGCTATCATTGTCTTACATTTTGCTTTTACATAACATTGTAAACCCCAGCATACATTGTCATTTTTGCTTATTTTTTAAAGAAATTGATGAATGAAGAAAAGAATACCTTTAGATTTATTTACTTGTTGATTCCTTTGTGTAGATTCAAATTTCTATCCAGCATAATTTTTCTTTTACCTGAAAAACTTCCTTTGTTATTTCTTGTAGTATGGAGCTGAGGGTGACAAATTCTCTCAATTTTTGTTTTAAGGAAGAAGTTTTTATTTCTCCCTCATTGTTTAAAGAGTATTGTTGCTGAAAACCTAGGATTTTAGGTTGATAGTTTTTTTTCTTTTTCAGTGCTTCAGACAGAGCCTATTATCTTCTGGCTTGCATAGTTTCTGATGGGAAAGAAGTCTTTTCCTTCTTATCATTACTGTATGTAACATGTCTTTTTTCTCTGTGTACTTTTAAGACTTTCTTGTTATCATTGGTCTTCAGCAATTTAATTATGATGTACCTTGGTGTGGGGATTTTATGTTTATTTTGTTTGGGATTTATTGTGATTCTGGATCTGTGGGTTGATAGTTTTTAATCAAATTTAGAAAATTTGTAGCTATTATTTTTTCAATGATATATCTTGTTTTGTTTTTTTTCTTTCTCCTTTCCTTCTTGGACTTCAATTACACATATGTTAGACCATTTGGGGTCATATCACACTAAGCTCAGTTCATTGCTTCCAGTCTCTTTTTCTCCCTGTGCTTCATTTTGGATAGATTATTTTGCTACACCTTCAGGGTCAGTTACCTTGTCTTCTGCACCGTCTAATCTTCTGTTAACCTCATCCAATAATTTTTTCCATTTTAGATATTATATTTTTTTACCTCTAAAAGTTCCACATGAGTATTTCGTATCTTCCATTTTTCTCATTGTGCTTACATATATATTTAAAAATACTTCAATGTATAACATTTTTGTATGTTGGTTTCATCATCTGTGTCATTTCTGGATTCATTTCTATGGATTGATTTTTCTTTCAATTATGAGTATATTTTCCTGCTTCTTGGCACAAATAGTGTTTTCTGACTTGATTTTGGACATTATGGGTATTACGTAGTTGAGTGTCTCAATTTTGTTGTCTTCCTGTAAGGAAGATGGGCTTTGTTGTAACAGGCAGCTAAGTTATTTGAAAACCAGCTTCATCCCTTTGAAGCCTGTTTTAAAGCTTTGCTATGGCTGGTCTGGACTAGCCCTCTCTCTAGGGATAGGTCAGCCTATAGCTAAGTCATGACTTCTACAAAGTTTCTCCTGAAGGTTCTAGGTTTTCAATGACTTCTCACCACCCTGGCTGGTCATAATTCCTATGTTTCCTGTCCAGTGTGAGCTTTGAAAATTGTTCAGCTTGCAACTTTTCAGTTGTTCCCTGCCCAGGCCCATGGCATGTCACCCTAGCCCTCAGCAACAACTTCAGAAGGTCCCATGCAAAGTCCTGGAGCTCTTTCACTGCCTGGCTTCCTTCTTTCTGGACCTTTGACACACAACTGCTAGCTGTGTCCCTGAACCCCAGTTTCCAGAATTTTAATTCAGCAAGATTAATATATACTTGACATTCCTCTCCCTGAACCATGATCTGGAATTGACTCCAGGCAGAAAACCAGGACAATCAGGGCCTCCCCTCGTTGGCTTCTCTCCTCTTAGGTATCACGTACTGCCATGCCTGTTTTTCATGGTTTGAAAGCCATTGTTTTTTATATTTTGTTTGGTTTTCTAGGTGTTTAAGGTGAGGATGTAAGTCTCATTCTTGCTGCTCCAACACAGCCAGGAGCAGAAGTCAGGAATGATACAGGGAAAAACTCCCTAACGGCTCGGTGTAAACACCCCCCTCTTTCACGAAGCCTGTCGTGATTTCTGTCTCTTCTGTGTTTGCTGCCATCACACTTGGCCTTGACTTATAATTGCATCCCTACGTGACTCTCTCAGTGGCCCACGGGGGCCTCACAGGTGGGCACAGTGTCCCTCTGAGTAGCCTCTCTGAGCCTAGCGTGTGACAGGCTCTTCGGAAGAGAGGCTGGTTTTCCGTGTGTAGCAGTGAACTCAGGTGACCCTGATGAGGTGATGGGCATCTCAGGCTGAAACCCAGGAGGACCGGCTCTCTCCCTCGTGTGATCACCAGTGGGCACACTCCCAGGTAAAATCATGAGGGTGCACTATTCTCCCTTATTAGGCAGGGGACTGAGGGATTGGCTAAAAGAATCCAAGCCTGTCTGGACTTGTCAACTACATCATCCTGACATTAGAGCTCACAACGCCTCAGATGTTGACACAATGGAAGGGCTTGACCACAGGGCCCTGGCAGCATCGGGTGATTCTTCAGAGTGGGGCCAGACCAGTCCCCAAGGGGCTGGTCCCTGGGCCAAGTGTCCTGGAGCTCAGACAGCTGCAGCCCCTGCCCATTTTTCCGGGAAATGGAGGGAGGATGCAGAGTGGTGAGGTCTGGGGCCCAGCTCTGCGACCTTGATCAGCTGCCTCAGTTTCCCTACCTGCCAAAGGAAGCCTTAGTCAGGATGGTCTCTAGGGCCCTTCCTTCCTCTAAAGAGCTGGGTTCTGCTGACTGATGGGTGGAAGGCCCTGCGAGTCTGTGATCCCCTGAGCTGGGGGTTCTGGGCTCAGGATTGACGGTTCTCAGACACTGGTGTTCTGTGTCTCTGGGATTGGAATGATCTGTGGCTCTCAGACAAGCTGTGATGCTGTGGGCCGAACCTTCTGTGGTTCTGATGGTCACAGTTGGTGACAATTCTGTGACACTTTGTTACGTGGCTCTGTGACCCTGGAGCATCCACCGCATAGACCCTCAGCAGCAGCCGTGTCTGTTGTGTGCCTCGGATCCAGCTTTCTCTTTGCTTAAGAAGAACGCAAACCTGCTCCCCATTCATTGTTCCCAGGGTCATTCATTCCGAGTGATTCACTTACAGGAGCCAGAGAGAAACAGAGGTGCAGGGGATGCCAGCCCGCCTGCCCTCAGCCTGAAAGGGCTGCATTGTCTGCCCGCCTGAGAGAGCCTTTGTGCTGGGCTGTCTGGTGGGGGCCTGGCTGGGCCAGGCAGCGCTGCTCCGTGCCCACGGAGAGAGGGGTTCTGCCCTCCCAGCCCATTATCTGGCATCTGGCTTCCCCGACGATGATCCTGTGCCCTGCCAGGAAGGGTGAGCAGGAGAGCAGGCGGGGGCCATTGCTGATTCTGCCCCCAGGTTCCTGGGGCTGCCTCTGGCTGGGCTGGTGCCTGCTTGGCCCACCCTGGGTGACGCCGCTGATTCTGCCTGGCCCCTGGCCTGACCCCACCACGGGGACGGCCATGAAGCCTTCTGCTGTCTCCCGGCCTGGTTGCGCTGTCTGACTCAGACCTCTGGGCACACCTCCTGCAATGTCTTTGTCTCCCTTTCATCTCCCTCTTAATGAGGACCCAGATGCTGCTCCCCAAGCTGCTGGCCTGGGGACTGGGGACAAACCCCTGCAGCCCTGTGATTCTGTCTCTGACCATGTGCACAGGGACAGGCCCGGAGAGAAGGGGTGAGGGATCGGAAGTAACCCCCACTCTGTTACTTGTCCCCGTGCGACGGCGGCTCACCTGCCCGCTGCACTGCGGGCTCTTCGTCGCTCACGGGGGCTACGGGGAGAAATCATGAGAACACGTGTGCAGACGTGCTCTGTGCACTAAGGGTTGATGATTCCTGTGCAAACACCAAGGTGAGTCCTCTCGGAACACATGTAAGCCCATCTCACACCTCACCCAGAGGGTCCGCCGGCCCGGGGAGAGAGTGTGGTGGGTGCCTGGCTCTGACTCACCCGCAGGGAATCTCAGACTCTCTCGGCAGTCTGGAGAAACTCATTCATCCGCTCATTTATATATGTTCAGTAGTTCGTTCATTCATTCATTCACTCAGTCAGTTGTGCGTTCATACTTTTATACTTTATTCTTTATTCATCAGGCATTGTTTTAGGTGCTGGGTTGTGTCTTGGAAATTCAACCTAGAGAATGACTTCACTACATTCTGGACTTGAAGTGGGGAGGGGTGGGGAGGTGGGAGGGGCCACCAGCCCAGCCCTCTTAAGGAAAACAGCTCCAGACCAGGGTGTCAGATAGGCATGGGTCTCTGCCTTTACTTGCCCTGCTGTGCAACCTTGGGCAGATTACTTAGCCGCTCTGAGTCTCTGTTTGCTCATCTGTAGCATGGAGAAAGTAATGGTGCTTCTCCTGCCAGGGTGGCTGTGGGACCTGAATGAAATCAGGTGTCATCCCGTGTGACCCAGTCCCCGCTCCACCCACACTTGCCAACTCCAGAGTGGAGGTTAAGGTCACAGGAAGCTGGTGAGCTGTTTGGATCTCAGCTCTGCTACTTGTTGGCTGAAGGGCCTTGGGAAGCTACGTGGCCTCTCCTGCCTCCATCTCCTCTCCTGTCGCACAGGGTTCATAGGCCTCCGTCTCCTCTCCTGTCGCACAGGGTTCATAGGCCCGCTGCGAGAATTCAATTTTAAAAATGCAGATTAGGTAGCACAAGGCCTGGCACACGGGAGACCTCAGCCCATGGCAGCCAACAGCACCCTTAAACATTCCTCGTGACACCCGAGGGCTCAGCCTGCCTGGACTTCATTCCAGAACTTCTCACGGAAGTACAAAGCCCCCGCGGGTGTGCGAGGCGGCCTTGCAGGAAGACTCACACGTGGCAGACAGGGAGAGACCTTGGAGCCTGGGGTTCCTTCTCTACCGGAAATAAGGCCTGCCGCCCCACACCCCTTGCCCAGTTGGCCCCACTGGAATTTCTAGATTCCTATGTCACCAGGGAAGGAGGCACCCTTTCTTGCCCCTTGAGTTTCCCAGGAAGGGTTTGGCCTCTGTTTGGGTGCCTTGTTTTGGGGTTTCCATGGGGTTGCCTGAGCCCTGATTTCAACTGATATGTACCTCCAGCACCTTCCAGGGTGCGGTGGAGGGAGGGAGAGGGAGGGTGCGGCCAGAACCGGGCCGTGGATGAAACACCTGTAACGGGTCAGCATCTCTGGGCCCAGGGTGAGCCAGAGGAAAGCTGTGTCCGGGGCCCTGCCCATCTGGGCGCTTAACCTTCCTGGCCATGGAGCCAACTTTCTGTTCTCTGTCTGTTCCTTCTATTCGAGCTCTGATGTCTCTGGCTCCCAAGGGGTCTAAGAGTGAAAATGAGCCTGGTATCCAGGCTCTAAAACCAAGCAATTATTCACTTAGTCATGCATTCAAGATGTCACTGAGATTCTCCTATTGCATGCCGGGTGCTACACTGGCACTTTGGGGAAAAAGTGGCAGACTTGCCCTCCCGCAGCCTACGTACAGTGTGGAGAAACTGGTCAAGTTATAACCCAGCTGAAATATCAACGTGATGAAAATGTTTGTGTTTGTGGTACAGACCCCTTTAAGAATATGATAAACTTTGCCTGCACTTTCAGGAAGTTTATGGATTCCCTTGCCATCCCTCTGAGAACCCCAGGTCAGGAGCTCCTGAAGCACAGTGGGGAAACTGCTGAGGGGGCCAGGGGGCTGGAGAGATGCGGAGTGAGGAATGTCTCTCAGTCTAGCAATCCAGGAAGGACTTCCTGGAGGAAGTCACATTTATTCGTTTAACAAGTACTTACTGAGCTCTTATGAAATGCTATCTATCCATGATGAACCACTGAACAAGAAAGGCAAGATTTCGTCTCTCCTACAGCTTACAGCCTAGTGGGAAAAAACAAAGGAATAAGCAAGCCAATGCACCAACACGCAGAATGTCTGGAGGTGGTGGGGAGCCTGCTTTAAGGGAAGTGTCAGGCAGAGGGAACAGTTAGTAGGCCCTCAGGTGGGCGTGGAAGTTGGTGCTTGGGGAATGCCTGAAGAAAGGGGCGTGGCCGGGGCCTCGTGCGTGGTGTGAGATGCCGTTAGAGTGCTGAGCAGGAGCCGGATCGCGTAGCCCTTGTGGTCCAGGGTAGAAATTAAGATTTTACTCTGAGGGTAACCGGAAGTCATTTTTGTTTTCTTTCAGTTGAGAACTGGAAATTTGAATAAATGGAAGCAGTGTGCACATGTTTGTTTATGGCTGCCTTGTTTTCATTTGACTATGCTTGACGGATGTTGAATTAATTTATTTTCCACTGCGATTATTAATTTATTACCAACTGCCCAAATGCCTTTTGTAGAATTATATACATACAGACATCATACTTCCTGTCTCTAGTCTCCTACTGACAGACATAGAGGCTGATCCTGTTTTTCACGGTTACAACTGCTTCTGAGAAAGGGGCTGATCGGGTTGAAGGGCGAGCTCCGTTTCAACGTTACAGAAAGTTGCCAGGTGGCTTTCCGAAGTTGGCGCACCAATTTATATCACCACTGGTGGCGTCCGAAAGTTCCCATTTCTTTGTATCCTTGCCAGCAGTTGATATTGTCAGCCTTTTAAAATTTTGACAGTGTTTTGGGTGTAAAATGGTAACTCGTTTTAATTTGCATTTCCATGATTACTAGTGAAGTTAAACATGTAATTTTGCATTCATTGGCTCTGGGAGTTTTATCCCTTGTGAATTGTGTTGTTCGATTTTGTTGTCCATTTCCCTAGGTGGCTGTCTTCTTTGGATTGATGAGTGGGGGGTTGTTTATATTTTCAAGTTACTAACCCATTGTCTTTTATCCGGGTTGCAAATATCTTCTCCCACACTGTTTACTGGAGGGTTTTAAGGAGAAGAATGACCGGATCTGATTTAGCTGAAAAGATCACTCTTGCTATGGTGGTGAAGAATAGGTGGGGGGCCAGACTGGTACAACCACTATGGAAAGCAGTATGGAATTTTCTAAGAAAACTAAAAATGGATCTACCTTTTGACCCAGCAATTCCACTGCTAGGATTAGATCCTAGAAACCCTGAAACACCAATCCAAAAGAACCTATGCACCCCAATGTTCATAGCAGCACAATTTACAATAGTCAAGTGTTGGAAGCAACCCAGATGCCCATCAGTAAATGATTGGATCAAAAAACTATGGTCCATTTACACAATGGAATTCTATGCAGCAGAAAGAAAGAAGGAGCTCCTATCCTTCCCAACAGCATGGATGGAACTGGAGAGCATTATGCTAAGCGAAATAAGCCAGGAGGTGAAAGAAAAATACCATATGATCTCACCTTTAACAGGAACCTAATCATCAGAACAAACAAACAAGCATAATGTAACCAAAGACACTG
>PVKU01000460.1:463692-479067 GCA_004027475.1 Anoura caudifer
AAAAAAAAAAAAAAAAGAATAGGTGGGGGTGGTGGGCACTCCGGGAAGCCAGGAAGCCAGGGAGAAGGCCGTCCTGGTGGTCCAGGGCTGGGTGACGGCGGCCCGGACTCGGCCGACAGCAGGAAATGGGAAAAGTGGACCGTTCCAGAGTGCACGTTGGAGGGAGAGCTGACAGAACCAGCTGGTGGGCTGGTTGTGCGGCGAGAAGAAAAGATAGGATCAGGATGACTCCTAGGGTTTGGCCTGAGCAACTGGGTGGGTGGTAGCGCTCTTCACTGAGAGGGTGAACGGCAGGCAGAGAAACAGGTTCAGGCCGAGAGTGGGGGAGCTAATATTTTGGCTTTCAGCAGGTTAACCTGGAGACAGCCTGTAGATACCCCAGAGGTTAAATCAAGCAGGTGGTTGGATATATGAGTTGGGAGTTGGGAGTTCGGGAGAAGCAGCCAGGTCAGGGAATAGGCATTTGGGAGTCATCAACACATGGATGGAATTGAAAGATGGATAAGGTGGAAAAAACAGGGGTTCCTGAGGTGAGCCTCAGCACATGCCCACATTTAGGGCTTGAGCAGAGGTGGAGAATCAGCAGAGGAGGCTTGCCCTAGAATGTAAACTCCACGGCAGGGCTCTGCTCTGTCGGCAGCCGACCGCCTGGCATAGGGCTTAGCGAGTAGTGGGCTCGTAGTAAATATTTGTTGAAGGAACACATGAAGAAAGTGAGTGAATGAATCAACGAGTGAATGAGTGATCGAAGAGACTGAGAAGAAGTAGTGAATGAGGTAGCAGGAAGAGATTAAGTTTATCATGGAAACCAAGAGAAACCATTCAAGAAGGTGGGAATGGTCAATGACGTGGAACGTTGTCAAGCGGTTACATAGGAGCTGGACAGAGAAGTGGCCAGCGAATTTTACAACATAGAGGTTATTGGTGACCTTGAAAGGAGCAGTTGGGTTTGCCAGGTCCTGTGATGTATGGGGAGGGTGGGGTGGGCACTGAGAGGGAGGCTTTTTTGCATCTTTTTTGCATGAGAAGATGCAGGGAGGCACAGAACGCAAGGCAGGCTGGGTCTCAAGGCAGGGGGCGAGGGAGGGAAAGGGCCTCCCACAGAAATGAGGAGAGGTCGAGGGCAGCCCGGCGTGGTTGAGCGTGATCACCTGGGCTGGGATTAAGGGGGAACCACGTGTCCATGTGTTAGTCAAAATTCAGGGGACAGAATTCCAATTTGAACTGTCTTAAACTAAAAGGATTTTTTTCTCATGTAATCACCGGGGATAGTTCCTGGCTTCAGATACAAGGCTTGGGCCCTCTCTTCAATCTTGGTTCTCTTTTTCTCTGTGTCGGCTCGCTTGTCTGGTGGTCATGTGTCATGCCTGAACCAATCACAGTGGTCAAAGAAAGGGTGCTCTTCCCTGATTGGCCAGACCTGGGTCATATGCCCAGTTGTATAGCTGGGGGTGAAGTTTAATCTTCATTAATCTTCCTGAAGCAAATTTCCTTTGGGAAATCAAGGTGCCCACACAAGAATGGGGTGAGGAAGGGCATAATGCCAAGCCAGGAAACCCAGAGAATTAGTTACCTAGCATCAGAAGGACGTGGGTTTGTAGAACATCAGAATATTTTTAATGTAATATATTTGTATATTTATTTTTAAATATATAATATTTATTATATTTTTCCATCACCATTCACTCCCCTTAAACTCCCCTCTCCCAGCAATCACCACACTATTGTCCACGTCCATGAGTCCTTTTTCCTTTTTGCTCAGTCCCTCCACCCCTAACCTCCCGTCCCCACTAGCTGTTAGAATAGGAAAGTACCTTAAGAGATTCCATAATCCAGTGCCTTACAATAGAAGTGTATTCAAAGTTATTTAAATATTCTGGTACCCACATCAAAAATGAGAAAGAGAAACAGGTGCAATTAATTGTAATGTATTTTATTTAACCCCTTACATCTAAAAGAGTGCCATTTTCATATGTAACCAATATCAAAAGTATTAATAAGGTATTTTTACATTCTTTTTTCATATTAAGTCTTTGAAATCCGTATTTTATACTTAGAAAACATCTTAGTCCAAAATCTAAATTTTCCTCAGAAATACTCAATCAGTGGTTAGAGTTGATCAAATTTACAAGGGAAGAAAAGAGGTTTCCACACCCAAGTTGTCCCAAATGTACTTAAAAATTCTCCAGTGGCTAATTTGTGTGTCCGTTTTAAAAATTCATTAAAAAGAAACAAAATTTCAAATTCAGCTCCTCAAGTCTCACCAGCCGCATTTCAGGTGAGTGTGGCCACCCGTTGGACCCAACGGCCCCAACCCGGGGTCCACCTGATCGAGGGGGTAGTGGGGTCCAAGAGAGGGGGTGGCCCACCCAGGGTGCCCTCACTGCCAGGGCCGCTCCACTGCACGTCACCGCGTGCCCCATTGTGAGCAGGTTGGGGAGCACCCCCGGGGAGCAGCAGTTTCAGACACCCTTCCCGCCTCTCAGCAGCGGGAGTCCCAGCCCCCAGAAGGCCTGGCCCGGGGGAGTCGGCCTCCAAATCCTGCTGAGGCTCAGATGCCTGCTCAGCTGTAAACTTCTTGGAGTTCCTTTATTTTATGTTAATCCTACCTGTGACCATCTCCGCCTCTAGATAATAAATGTGTGTGGAACGGGTGCATAAATGACTGTAGCACGCATTTATCAAGCGCCAACTGTTTCTAAGCCCTACATTCAGCCGTAGGGACGTGGAGAGGATGTTGGCTCAGATTCTGGTCTTGAGGGGCTCACCCTCTGGCCCAGGGAGAACAGAGTGGTAAAGACTCGTTTGGGGTGCACCCAGGGTGGCGTGGGGCAGCGCTTTGGGGAATGTGCCTTGCGTATGGAAATGACCAGTAAACAGCCTCAGGGGCTGGTTGAGTCTTGGGAAAATCTGCAGGGAGCCCACACCTTGCTCTGCTGGGTGTTGGGCCTTGGCCTGTGTGTGGGGGGGTGTTTGGGTAACAGCCCAAAGGCTGGGAGGGGTTGTTTGGGTTGTTGATTTTGGAACTGAGAGGGGCTATTATTAAGCGAAGTCTCAGCTTGTTGGGGTGTGGGATTGGCTCAGGGCGGTGGGATGGGTATTGGCTGTGGCATCTTTGCCATCAGCTAACTTAGCTTTATTGATGATTGGTGAGAACATCTCTGCATTGAGTATCCACAGCAGCACCCTTGTCTCTCTGTCTCTCCCCCTCCCTCTCTGTACACACACACACACACACACACACACACGTGTGCGCGCGCACACATGCTATGAGCTACATAATTTAATTTGCGGAGCCCAGTAAACAATGAAAATGCAGGGTCCTTTGTTCAAAAATTAAGAATTTCAAGCCAGTGACATTAAAACAAAGCTTCTACCAAGCTCAGGGCCCTTCTGGGCATGGGACCCTGTGGGACTGCCCAGGTCACTAGTCCAGGAAGCTGACCTGACACACGGGTGAACACACAAGTCCCTGCTGTTGGCACTGGGCTTGTGCCTTCCTTCCTCCCCACGAGCTGTGAACAAGGAAAAGCGTGAAGACCAAGTGCCAAGCGCTTTAGAGAGTCGTTATCTTGTGTCATCTGTTGACACCATGTCGGTGATGACTGTCTCGCCCACTTTACAGACGAGGGGGTGGAGTGCAGAGCAGGCCTGGGACCAGCCCCAAAGTTAGGTGAGTCCCCTCCGCCCCAGCCTTTCCTCCCAGAAGGAACAGGCCATCTCACTCTCTGTGTCCTTTCTGATTTTCTTTTTTTAACATTCTTTTCCTCTAAAGGTTTAGGTGGTGCATCTGGTAGAATAATGGATTCACCGAATCCCTCCAGCCCTACGGGACCACTCTTCCCTTCGGTGAGGCGCCCCATGGGGGCCTCTGGGGTCCCTGCCTGTGCCACATCACCAGGGTTCTCAGGGGCAGCCCCACCTCCCTTTGTCCCCTTCTCCAGGTGTGGCTCACCTGAGCAGCACAGGCTTTGACTGAGACTTGGGGTCACGGAGAGAGTTGCATCACAGAACTGCAACCAGTTGGAAGGTGGCATTCGATGCTCATCTTCTTAGCCATCCCCTGGAGCCCCTGCCTCCCGGGGCCCTGCCTGACCAAGGCTTCCCCAGAGCTGCAGCCTACCCCTCTTGCCTGGGGTGTCTCATTCATTCACGTATTCATCCCTCACCGAGCAGCCTCCGTGTGTTGGGCACTGGGTTTGGTGCTGGAGACACAGGGCAGAAAAGGTGGACACGTCTCTGCCCTCATGGGCTCCGTCTGGTGGGAAGACGGACCTGAAACACTTGAAACCGCCACACAGATTAGCTTCTTGATTCCAGTTGCACCAGGTGCGATGAAGGCAAAGGATGGAAAATTAGAACGAGATGGGGGAGGGAGGACCCATTTCAGATTGCGTAGCATTTAGGCCCGGACCTGAGAGAGGAGCAGGGGCCAGCCTGGGACAAAGGAGGCTAGAACAGGAGGCACGACCTGGGTGAGGACCCTGAGGCCTGGAGGAGCTGGGTGACCCCCGTGGGGTAGGAGGAGCCAGGACACTGACACCGTAGTGAGCATGGGGTGGGTGGAAAATGGAGACAACTATACTGGGCAACAATTTAAGAAAAAAGTTGAACCTGAAACAAATACACATTTATTGTAAACCTTCTGAAAATGCAACTACGTACGAGGAAGCGGTAAATACCCATAATGTTACACCCCAAAGCTAACTGTTATTAAGGTCTTACTCCGTAAGCGTCCAAACCCTTCCCGCATTTTCCTAAGCTTAAAACTGTGACTGCGTTAACGTACTGTGTTATGACCTGCGTTTTACACTTCATACTGTGTTGTGTCTCTCAAGCCAGGTTGTCTTCTTAACGCATCCGTGGTATTTTGCTGTGTGGCTTTACCAACCCACATTTAAATCGCCGCGGTTGACACACAGCTGCTCTATCACTTTTCTCATTATATACAATCTCATCGGCGCCTCCTTATTCAGTTGTCCCATTGTTTGTTTACAATAATTTGTTAGGAAACTACGTGGGCTGAAGCTATGTTAGAGCTTTTGATAGGCCTTGCAGGGGTGGCCAATATTTTGGCATCTCTGGGCCACACCGGAAGAAGAGTTGTCTTGGGCCACACAGTAAATACACAAACACTAACGAAAACTGATGAGCAAAAACAGGTTTCAAGTAAATTTATGGTTTTGTGTTGGGCCACATTCATAGCCGTCCTGGGCTGTGGGTTGGACACCTCCCCCCCCTCCCCCCGCCCCACGCAGCTGCCTTCCATAAAGGGGGCACTCCCAGGGGACTGAAGGGGCCAGCAAGTTCCTTTCAGGCCCCCTTTGCCTCAAGGCTTTTCAGGAAGAACTTTGCCCGAAGGGAGAAAGGTTCCCAGGAGAACCAGGGGCATCTCCCTTGTAGGAGACCTTCAGAGAGGGAAGGGACATGTCTGTCTGGGCTGGTTCAGAGGCAGAGTTGCCCAGGGGACCTATGAAGTCCTCCCCAGAACAGACTTAAGGCTCCAGGGACAAGAAGACAGACCACAGAACCTCGAGGTTCACTTTAACATCTGGTCGGGAGGGCCGAGGCCACGGTAGGTCTGTGAAGACTCTGCCTCAGAGAGGCCAGGTCCGGTGTCACGTTTCCCATGAGGCCCACAAAGGGAGAGTCCCAGGATGCCTTTGCTGTCCCCTCCAAGTGAGACCACCTCACAAGGTTTGGCCCACCTGCCTCAATAAGATGCCGGGCGTTTTTAAGAGGCAAGGAGAAAGGCACATGACAGATGGGCTCTGTGGTGAGTCGGAGGGTAACCCGTAAACTCTCCAGAGTTCCTTGGGCCTGGAAAAGCCTCACATGTGAGCTACGGAGTCCGCACAGGGCTGCCAGGGCGGGCTTGGGAGAGTACCTCCCGCAAGTCCTCGATTCTCCTTCCGTCACACACCCTCTCCATCTGCCTTCCTCCCGTCCAGGGTGCACACCGTGTCCATAAAAACCGCCATCCATGTGACCCAAACATGATGAGAAACCACTATCACCCCTGCACCTGCCAGCCGCCTCTCCTCTCCGGGTCCCCGCTTGTTTCTCCGCAGACACTAAGGGTAGCGTTAATAGAAATGGAGTCCTGCCAGCAGGATGGACTCTCTCGCTGCCGCACTCAGTCGCTGTGAGCGGCAGAGATCTCTCACTCGTATTCCTTTGCCCACCACCCACCACCCCCTCCTGCCAAACCCTCAGCATCGCAAGAAGGACAAACACCTGTATTGATCTTGTGGTGGCTTAGGCCTTGTTTCAAGCTCGCGAACACTTGTGATTTCATTTCCTTTAGTGCTTGCGAGACCCCAGAGACAGAGCAGCCCCGTGGCAGGTCTTCTGTCCCCAGTGTCTCCCTTTGGAGTCCCGTGTCCACACCGTTTTCACAGTTACCAGAGTATGGGTGGGAGTTGTATCTTCTTTGTAAAATTGAGAACGTTTCATCCCCCCAAAACATGACTTATATGTGAGATGTTAATGATGACAATAACAAAGGCGTAGACCCACATTCAACTTACAAGAGCTGACGTGACAAATTCCTGAAGCTTCCCCTGGGCCCCTCCTCCAGCTCCCCCTCTCCCTCCCATCTGGACGCAATAACTACTCTGAATGCTGCCTTTATCTTTCCTTCGCTTTTTCCTTTACAGTTTTCTCAGGGACGGATGCAGCCCTGCACCCTGTAGTTCTGAAGGAAGAGTCGGGCTGTCTGCGTTTCCCTACAGCGCACGTGGTTTTGGTCGTGAGCTTCAGCCCTGTGTTTGAGTGGAGCCGTAACACACTCATTTTCGCTGCCAGCACGCACTCTCTTGTTTGAAGAAACCACGGTGCCTCAGTCCCTTCTCCTATCGATGGACGCAGAATTGCCACCACCAATATTTGTTATCTCACCCAGGTCAGGCTTGCTGGCGAGGCACGCAGGAATAGGAATGCTGGGTAGTAAGGCTTGCACATCTGAACTTGACCAGACAAGGCCAAGTGGATTTCCAAACTGGTTGTGTGAATTCACACTGCCGAAAGCCGCGTACAAGAGCACGCATTGTTCCCCGGCCCCGACAACACTTGGTGCTGTCAGGCTCCAACACTGCGCCAAGCCGGTGGGTGTGAGCCGGCTTGTTGTGGAGGTTTTAGGCTTGCGTTTCCCTGGTTCCTAACGAGGTCGGGTGACTCTCCGAGGTCGGGGGCAGTGCCTGACTCCTTGTCCCTGTGGTGCTGGGCTGTGGCGTTTAGTCCTTCTGCTGTGTTGTCTTTTTGTCGTTGACTCTTTAGGAGCCCTTTATATATTTTCCTCCCAATCTTTGGTAAATTGTATGCATTTCAAGTGTCATTTCCCGATCTGTGACTTGTCAGTTCACATTCTGAATGTTGCGTTTTTCGTGAAAGGACGTTCTTATTCTTCACACAGTTATGATTTTTTATGCTTTCCTTTATGGTGAATACTTTTGTGTTTTTTTTAAGGAAACCCCTCTCTCCCCTGAAGTCATAGAGATTGTTTCCTATATTTCTTCTTAAAGTTTTGCCTTGCACATTTAGGTCTTTAGTTCACCTAGAATTGATGTTGTAGAAATAAAGATTAAATTTCAGCTTTTCCCACATGCATAGGCAGTGGTCCTAGCTCTATTTATTGAATAGTTGATCTCCGTATTATTTTGCAAAGCCACCTTTTGGAAATGGGTCACATTTCCATTTATGCTTGAGTTTCTTTCCAGACTCTCTAGCCTGATTCACTGGTCTGTGTGCCTGGCCCTGAGCCAGAACCACAGTGCTCTAATTACTAATACTGCGAAACAAGTGCTAATGATCGCTTCATATGGTATGTATTGATAGGTAGTACGCCAAGCCCTGCTCTTTGTAATTCTTCAGGAATGTTCTGGCCCTTTGCTCTTTCTTATAAATAATAGAAAGGTGTTGTCACATGCCATGAACACCTCTTTAAGATATTAATTAGAAATGCAGTACATGATAAATTAATTTGTGCAAATATTATATTTTATGTGGTTAATATTTATATTTACTTGCATCATTTACTCTTTAGTCCTTGTTGTTCTACTTTGTATTCTACTCCTGAGTCTGGGATCATTTTCCTTATTCTTATGCTACATCATTAAAAGCACCTTAGGTGAAAGTTTATTTGTGGTTGACACATTAATATTGGTTTGTTTGAAAAGTTTGTCTTTGTTCTTGAAAGGTAGTTTTGCTGAGTACACAATTCTAGTGCCAATTATTTTGTGTAAGGGGCAATTATTTAGCCCTTTGAAAATATTGTACCACTGTCTTCTGGCTTGGTTGTTACTGGTGGGAAGTCAGCTGTCCAGAAATCCATTGGGTCTTTGTTGGTGGTGGTGGGGGGGTGCTACCTTCTCTGGTGGTGGTGGTACCTTCTCTGGTGGTGGTGATTGTTCTCTCTGACTGTATTTTTTTGTTTACCATGGTCTTCTACAGGTTCATTGTGTTATATAGAGATGTAGATTTGAATTTGTACCTTGCTTGTGATTTACTGTGCTTCTGGAATATGATTCATATCTTTCATCAGTTTAAAAAAACTTAGCCATTATCTTCTGGATGATTGTTTCTTTCCCCATCATATTCGTTTCCTATGGCTGCTGTGACAAATGACCACAAATGTGGTGGCCTAAAACAACAGAAATTTATTCCGTCACCGTTCTGGAGGCCAGTGTGACTGGGCGGAAATCAAGGTGTCCGCAGGGCCGCGCTTCCTCTGGAGGCTCCAGGGGAGAGTCCACTCCTTGTTTCTTTTGCTTCCGGTGGCTGCCAGCTCTCCTTGGCTCGCACCAACATCGTTCCGATGTTCAAGGCATCATCCTCAAATTTCTCTCTGCTCTGTCTTCCTGCTGACATCTCTGTGGCTTGTCAGGTCTCCCTCTGCCCCCCTCTTTCTGATAAGGATACCTGGAGAATCAAGGCTAATCTCCCTATCGAAGTCCCTTAACTCAATCACATCTGCAAAGAATTCTCTCTCCTTTTTTTATCATATATTCTAACATCAATAGGTTCCAGGCATTAGGATGTGGAGGTCTTTTGGGGGCCACTTTTCAGCCTAGGGTATTGAACACCACTGAGATGTACCTTACACCCTTCCACTCTGTCCTCCATGTTTTTAGCCTCTTTTTCACAGTATATATTTTGTCTCTGTGCTACATGACAGAGAGTTTCTTCAAATATATCTTCCCTTTCCCCCATTATTTTGTTCAGTCTTACATAATCTTCCGTTTAGTCCAGGCATCAAGTTGTGAATTCGCCTTACTATGTGTTTCATCCTGAGGTGGCTTGTCTCCTTTTCAAATCCCCGCGGGCCTTTCTGTCAGCTCCTGTTTCAGGCTCACCTTGGTTCTGTTTTAAACGGGTTCGATGGTCAAAAATTGAATCCAGCTAGAGAAAAAGTCACAACACTTGTGACATTTTCTTGGCAAAATGATCGGACAAATGGGCCAGTAGCTGAACGTTGAGAAATAACCTTCAGGGAAAAGGTGAAGATTTTCGTGGCGATGAGAGGACCTGGCAGACAGGGTCCAGGTGATGGGGCCGCGTCCACCAGGTACAGGGAAGAGCCGATGGAGTCCGATCACAGTGTGAACTCGGAGCTCAGAGGTTGCAGTGAGGAGATGGACCAGTGTGGGCCCTCTCGGCTGGTTGTTTCTGCCTTCCCACTAAACAGCAAGGAAGGTTGTCCGCCAAGAGAGAGGTTGGGGCGGGGGTGTCTGAGCTATGAAAGAGAGATGGTGTGAGATGCTCATCTAGGAGAGCGGGAGAGCGAACAGACTGAGAAATGGAACGGAATGGCTGTCGGGCAGCACCACATACCCCGGGGAGGCTGATGGGCTGACTCCAACGAGAGACTGATCGGCATGGCTGTAAGTTTCTAAAGCACAGGTCTGGCTATGCCCCTCCCCTGCTTAAAACCCTCATTCACTCTTCCTGCTCCAAACTCCATTGGATGGCATTCAAGGCCCTCCCTCCATGACCCCAGCACTACTAGATCTCAACTCTGCCCTTTGCACCCCCAAACCCAGAGCTACTTGCAGTTCCCCAAACATGTTTGGCACCACTCTGCCGTGGCTCTTGCTGTTCCCACTGCCTGGAATACCTTCCCTGCCTCCACCCTCCAACGGTGGGTCTGCCCAGGAAGGATGTTTCCTTCCTCCTCCAGCCCGTCACCCCACACTTCCCTGTACAGACTTTTCTCTTCTATTGCTGCTCCCGCAAAGCTTCACTGGCTCCAAATCATTTATGGCTCTGCTTGGTCCCCCGCATCCAGGGCACAGACTGTGTGCTGTCCTTTCCGTGTCCCTGGAGTTCTGCACTGAGCAGGTGCGATGACAGCGTCTGCAGAGAGGATTGACCGATGGCTTCTCAGAGGAGAGCTGGGTCAGGCCAGCAGGGGTGTGACCGAAAGGGCCATCCGTGGAACCAGTGGGCTGTGGAGAAGCGACAAGGGCAGCAGCCAGGAATCAGAGCCGAGGCCTGAGGTCAGGAGAAAGCAGGCCACGCTCCCACGGGGAGGGCTGAGAGAGAGGCAGGCGGGGAGGCTGAGGGGGCCAGGGCAGCAGGCACCGTGGGGCATGTGGCCCATAACACACATTTTCAGACTCTGAGCACCTGGCAGGGTGGCTCTGTGCTGTCACTTGGTCCTCGCTCTGGGGAGGGGCACAGGCTTATCAGGACGAGGGAAGAAAGCTGCTGTGACGTGCTTGTCTTTCTGGGGACCATGTCTAGAAGTAGGGCAGATATGAGGAGTCCGCTAGCCCCTCACTTCCAAAGAACCAAATGTTTAACTTGGAACGTCTTTGGGAAGTAAGGTCCAGGGGCATCTGGACACAGCCTAGAGCAGTGCCAAGGGCAGTGTGCAGGGGTCAGGCTGACTGTCACCCGCACGCCGCGGTGCTGTGGGCACCCTGCTCTGCCTCTCCGAGCCCCGGGCCTCTCATCTGGGAACGTGAAGACTCATAACACAATCCAGCAATGGGCCAAGGGTTCGAGCAGATGTGTGTCTGAGGAAGATGATACGTGCGGCCGTAAGCACAGGGAAAGCTGCTCAGCATCCTTAGTCATTGGGGAAATGCAGATCAAAACCACAACGAGATCCCAGTTCACACCCACCAGACAGTAACAAGTGCTGACAAGGGCGTCAGGGATGGAAGCCTCCGCGCATTGCGGGTGGGAAGGCCCAACGCACGTTTGCCTTGTAAAAGCGTTTTCTCAAAATGGAAACCAGAGGGACCGTTGGGGTGGTCGGTGAGGCGGGCTGTGAAAGAATTCACGAAGAGAAGGAAGTGCAGAGGGAAGGTTTTATGTTTACTTTCCCTAGGGAGGGACGGGGCTGGGTGCGGAGATGTGCAGGGCCCCAGCCCCAGCCCTCAGGGGTCGGGGCTGTGAGTGTTGGCCGGGTGGGGGTGGTGGGCGGTCTAGAGCAGGACGTTTTGGCAGCTTGTTTCCGTGTTATCTTTGGGTCCGGTGGTCAGCTGTGGTCTGGTCTGTCCTGTTTGGCAAGTTCCTGGGGCCTCTGCGCCTTCAGGGCGCTTCCAAGAATTTTCTAGTCCTGAGGATAAAGGCCCATAAAACAATGAGGGTCGGGCATGCTTTATGGGGTCCAGCCAGCTCTGGGAAAGAGGGCCTGGGAAGTGTCTTTTGTCCTGTTAGTTACCATGTGACCCAGCAATTCCTCCCCTAGGGGTCTTCCCGAAAATGAAAACATGTGTCCCCCAGATGCTTGCACGCAAGTGTTCATAGCAGCATTCTTTACAATAACCACAAAATGGATTCAAATATCCATTGGCTAGAGAATAGATAAGCAAAACGTGGTGTATTCATGCAACAGAATAGTGTTTGGCAATAAAAAAAAGATTGAAATATTGAAAACCTACCGCGTAGGTGAACCTGAAAAATGTGATGCTGCCGGAGAGAAGCCAGACCCAAAGGACCATGTAGCTCACGATTCCGTTACATTCCAGAACAGACAGATCCGTAAAGACAGAACATGGACTTGCGAGTGCCTAATGCGGGGGGGGGGCAGGGGGAGTGTTGGGGGGCGGGGTGGGATGACAGTAAACAGACAAAGTTCTAATATTTGATTGTGGTGATCGTGGGCCAACTTGGTGAATATAATAAAAGACGTTCAACTTTATACTTACAATGGGCAAATTTTGTGGTGTGTCAATGAGACCTCAGCAAAGCTGTTTAGAAAGGGGAGGGAGAGAATGGTGTCCGCCTTGCAGAGTGAGCAATTGTGCGTATGGTACCTGGGTGCCTAGAGCATAGCGGGTGCTCACAGCAGAAGCATTGGGTCTCGTGATAGGCCTCACCATTCACACCGGTTAACACCTGCGGCCCAGCTGCCCTGGCCCCACTTCGGGCCCCACTTCCCTCCTGGCTCCTCCCTGGAAGCTTTTTCTTGCAGGCATCCCCAGTAGGTGTGAAGTGCTGGGGAATTCACAGCCCCACCCCCACCCCAAGACACGGAGCTCCCTTTTCTGTCTCATTTCCCCACTCCTCCCCTGGCGTTTCCTGGGATCACCTCCCCTTGTATCAGGCTGGATTTAGGGGCACCCCGTCTAAGGCCGTCATTATGGTCCTCAGGGGGCTAATCAAGCCTCGGGACCATAGCCGGCCCAGTGCGCTGCCCAGCTCTGGGCTCTCTGCTCTACCCTGAGGAGGTGAGTATGAGGAGGGAGGACTTGCTCTAGGAGGAGCTGAGGCCCCAGGAAGGAAAGGGAGGGACCCAAGGATCCTCTAGGTGCGGAAAAGAGCTAGGTGAACTTAGGACTCGTTTTGTGCCCGGCACTGTGTCCAAAGCACTTCCCAGGTATTGCTTCATCCCCGGGGCAGGTTGGCGCCTCATTCCACTGGGTTGAAAACTAAGGCTCAGAGAGCTGAAGTGACTTGCCCAAGGTCACACAGCTATTAAGTTCCGGTGTCTGAATTCGAACCCAGGCCCTGAGCTCTTTGCCCCTGCACTACCCTGCCTTTCACAGCCCTGCTCAGCAGTTCAGTCACCTCCTTTCCTCCATTTAGACTTATGGGGACTCTGGTTTCCTGGGAGCTTGGGTTTGCTCTGTGTGCTGCCACCTTGGCCCCAAGCCCAGTGGTGGGGACACCATTCAGGTGTGTCTTGGTTACGTTCCTGTTTTTTTTATGGTGGAGGGGAGCCCACTCTCAGGAGAGAGCCTGGGAGGGGGCAAGGAACAAGGATGCTGGTGTGGCCTCCTTTGAGGTCACACTGACTCTTGAACAAGGCAAAACTCTTCATCTGTTTCCTGACCCATAAACCATGTTCACAGGCTCATTTCCTTGGGTTTGCAAGGGGCTGGAGGGGCCACTGTGGGGGCAACACCTAGCATGGCCCTGGCACCTAGGACCCTGGTGTTTGGTCAGGGACCCTTGTAAGAAAGCAGACCTGGACTTGGGCAGGCTGAGTCCCACCCCCAGCCAGTCTGCTTTGTGTATCTGAGAGCAGGGGAGGGGGGAGGTAAGGAGGAGAAAGAGGGGAGGGAGCTCACCTTTACTGAGTACCTAACCCAGGCCTGCTGCTGCGTTAGGCCTTGGGAGTCACACTTGGATGAGAGCCAGCGCCCACCACAGCCGGACCCTGTCCCCCATCACTTGGAGGGCAGGCAATACCACCAATCAAATTGGACGAATAGTTCCAATCAATCACAGTGAACGTTTACTGAGCATGTACTGTCGGAGGGGGCTTCACAGTCATTACCTCATCTAATCTGACCCCAGGCTTACCTAGCTGCCACTGCCCCCATTTCTCAGGCAAAACCAGAGGCAGAGCAAGGCTCAGTCACTTGTCCAACGACAGAGCGAGAACGAAGAAGAGTCCGCTTTGAACCCCGGCCGTCTGCTCCAGAGGCTGCGGGCGAAGCCTCCCCCTCTACAGCCTCACCAGTGGTGGGGGCAGGGCATGGAGGCAGCCCAGGGGAAGGAGGGATCTGCTCTTTTGGAGGTAAGAGTGCGGCCCGTGGAGGTCTTCATACTAATGTCCGATTGAGGCTTTGAAGGATGAATAGGAGTTTGGTGCAGAAGGGGCAGGGAGGGTGTTTCTGTCAGAAGGAACTGACTGTGCGTCGGTGAAGAGGCCTGAAGGAGCCAGAATGATGGGCTTGGGGAATTGCAGGAGGTTCTAAACCAGGCTCAAGGCACGGGGGACCTGTCCCATCCTGCGAAATCGAAATCGCTGGGCATGTATATAAGACACACTTCCCACCCTCCAGGGGCCTTTCGGGAGCTTGGGGAGATGAGCCTTATCTTCAGGAAGTGATGGCGAGTGGGGGAAGGGCAGAGGAGGGGGGCTGCCTGAGGTCTGAGAGGCAGGCTGTCCAGGGGAAGGGCTGTCTAACTGGACGGGACAATGGGAAGTGGGGGCGGGAGGCACATGAGCAGAGGTGTAGGGGTTGGAAAGTGGCAGTGTGTTTGCTGGACATGAGGAGGTCGAAGGGGTGGGAGTTACGGGAAGCAAGATCACGAAGCCTGTGTTTGGTCAGCCCTGCCCTGCCCACCAAATGCCCCTTTGCAGTCCGACCTGGGTTCAAACGCTGACTTGCTGCTGACGAGCTGTGTGATGTTGGGCAAGTGGCTAAACTTCTCTGAGCCTCAGTTTCCTTCTCACCTGTACACTGTGTGGAAACAAACCATGAAACAAACCCAGAGTTCTGATGAGGGATTTGATTCCCTCACTGGTACCATCTCTAAGGTCAATGCCCTGTTAGCCAGCCCCACCCGCCCATGAGAGGTCGGCACACTTTTTCTCTAAAGGGCCGAACGATAAGTATTTTAGACATCGCGGGCTAGTTGGTCTCCGTTGCATCCACTCAACTCTGCCATTGCAGTGTGAGGACAGCCGCAGATGAAACACAGATCAGTGAGCAGGGCGTGTGCCCTTTAAACAATTTATGGACACAATTTGAATTTCATATATTTGTCTCGTATCACAAAATATCCTTCTTTGGACTCCCTGCCCCTGGCTGTGTAAAAACGGAAAAACAATTTCTAGTTTGTGAGCAGCACGCACACAGCAGTGGGCAGATGTGGCCTGCGGCCGCAGGGTGTCAACCCCTGACCCAGACTGTTATCCTTTAAAACTTTCTTTAGATTCACCTTTTACTTAATGGAAATAAATTCCTTTGGAAAGAAAACTGTGCATCGCATCAACACCATTTAACATAAATGAAAGGTGATCATAAAAAGAGCAAAGAAAAACAAACCGGCGTCATTGAATTCTCCCCAGGTCCAGCCCAGGAGTAGGAGCCTGGAACCTGGTCTCTGTCGGAGAGAGATGGAGAGGGAAGGAGAGGGATGGAGAGGGAAGGAGAGGGAAGGAGAGGGAAGGAGAGGGAAGGAGAGGGA
>PVKU01000461.1:0-110159 GCA_004027475.1 Anoura caudifer
GAAGGGAGGAAGGGAGGAAGGGAGGAAGGGAGGAAGGGAGGAAGGAAGGAAGGAAGGAAGGAAGGAAGGAAGGAAGGAAGGAAGGAAGGAAGAGGGAGGAAGTACAGACTAAGACACATGCCCAGAAGATCAGGTTTAAAATACAAAGCAACCAAGAGCAGCAGAATGAAGGGGAAATGAGTGGACGGTGCACCCACGAAAGAAACAGACAGAGCCAGCCCCGTGGAAGACGCAGCCCTCATATCATCCGAGACGGAAGTAAATGCCCAGCCAGCCCTCACCACCAAACTCGAGGCATTCTCAGAACACCCGGATCACAGCGACAGCAAACTGTTCAAAATAAAGATACTCAATTAGCCGTGTAACTACAGAAAATGGAGGCCATCATATCCACTGCCTTTACGGACGCAGTTCATAACGTCGAATGATGATAAAAACTTCGATGGAGGCAGATACAGCACACATACACAAATTAACAAAACATTAACTAAAACAGGAAAGCTGCTGTTGGCATTCGGAGCTGCGAGCAGAACAGCCCTCCCTCGAAGCCTGCGGAAGAGCTCTGGCTCCCAGGCCTCGGGGCCGGGCAGTCACAGAGAACACGAGTCCTCCCTGCACACAGCCACCCGGGGGACCTCCCTGGAATGGTGTCGGGGCCTCTGATCCGCATACAAGGGTGGCCTTTGCCCGGCCAAGTGCACTCCGAGAGAAACACGCCAGGCACCCAGCTTTAAATGCACTAAAGGCTCCCGAGGGAGGAACGCAGGAGTCCCCCCTGTGTTGTGCCAATTTTATTGCTAACTCCGGAAGGGGTCGTCTTCAAGACCTGAGCCAGGCGCCCAGCTGAGCCCCCAGGGAGGAATTATTCCAAAGTCCTCTGCAGCAGCAGTATTATTATTGCCATTGTTGTTGTTAGTATTAGTTCTCTATCACCTCCAAATAACCACATTTCAAGAGTATGAACACTGCAAAGAAGACACATATGGAGAGAGGATTTGGCAGAATCTTTCAACTCGCCTGACGGTGTGTGTGATGATTTCCTGAGGGGCCTTATCCCTTCTTCTGTTTCCCAGATCAAGTCGTGACGGCTTTCAAATAATTTCCTATGGGTGTTAAGTAATACAGTCTAGAACCAGAGTTAATCAGGCATCATTCTCCTTTAAAATCTTCAAGGTCCAAGGAAAACAGGCAAAGGGAGATTTGGGAGGGGAGGGGATGGGGGCGGGCAGTCCTGGGGCCCTGCCCTGGGCCTTCACACACAGCAGTGTCCTGGGGAGCCCCCGCCAACCCGCCCTGCTGCAGCCTGCCCCCTAGCTCCCGAGAATGAAAACAAATGGTTTCTGGCGATGAACCGCGGGGCTGGGCTCTGACCTGCCTATGCAGGGATGCTGTACGGCTTGAATTTTTACAGACAGCTGCATGAAACAATTTTCCTGTGAATTTCTCGGGGAACCGGCCCACAGTCAGTCTGTTACATGGACCCCTACACAGAAACCACGAAGTTCAACAGGGGAAAGCCAGGGACGGTGGGGGGGTGGGGGGGTGGGGGGGAGGCTTGCGTGCCACCCACAGGGAGGATGCGCTCCTGGCCTGTACATCCCCCAGGGCGGTGAGATAGGAAAGGACCAGCCTGGGAAGAGACAGAGATTTGGGTACCAAAACCAACCTTCTGCCCCGGCTGGGCGGCTCCACTGGTTGGACTGTTGTCCCCTCCACCAAATGGTTGCAGCGGGGTCCATCCGTGGTCAGGGTGCATATGGGAGGCCAGTGATGGATGGATGTTTCTCCCTCTCCCTCCCTGTTTCTCTAAAATCAATAAACATATCCTCAGCTGAGGATTTTTTAAAAAACTCAACCCTCAAATGAGCAGAGGGAGTCAGATAATCCTCTTGTCCTGCCAGGAAACTATTCAGCTGCCCTGTCTTCATCTTGAAGGTGTGCAGGATGCGCGGGAACAGCCACCATGGCCCCGGCGGGCCCTCCGCCACCCCCCTCCCCAAGGAGCTCAATAAGCTCACAGCAGGTGGGAAAGTGTCCAGGGTCAGAGGAGATATGGGTTCTGCAAAGGCACCTTTCCCTGGGAGCAGGAAGTGGGCAGCTGGGGGCGGGGGGAGACGGGCTGCCCACGCCCAGCCGGCAACAGGACTCGGTGGCCATCTGGCAGCCACACTGGGGCTCTCCGTGTAAATGCATCCCTGCCCAAAGGAGGCTCCTCTCTCCGACATGTTCCTTTAAGGCAACAGCGCCCTCAGAGCCCAAGGCAGAAGATGTCGCCCCAACCTGGCCCAGGGTGTTTGTTTTATGCAATCTTTAAATAACTCATCTTCATCCCCATTGAGCCCATCACTGAGTGTCAGAGATAAACGTGTCGCCTTGGCCTATTGTTTGCAGCGGAGCATTGTCGAGCGAGGAAGAGATATTGCAGAGACGGAGGAAGATACACGCAGGAGTGTGACCTTTAACTGCACTACCTATAACCAATCTCATCAAATTAAAGCACTGTATATTTTCCTTAATAATCTCTGATTAGGCTGAGGCGATGAGTGGACACGAACACCCGCCATTGCTATGCAGCGGGATGTCTGCTTAGCACCAGCAAAGCGTTTGGGAATAAGTGAGCAAAATGCTTTAATTTGATAGGGTTAGAATCCTGCAGGCTCTGGGGTGAAAGGTCCCCAACAGCTCCGCTCACACTGAATATGCAGAAATAAAAAAGTAAATTGCTTGCATCTGCTGCAGGCGGCAGGGAAAATGATCCGATTGGACCGTCCAAGGCCTCTCCATCTCTTTTGGGTTAGAGAGAGGGTTTCAGAGCATCAAAAGCTTGTAATTGGAGTAATTCTGAATTAATGGACACACTCACGCACACACGCACGCACACACAACAGTCTGAGGCAGCTGTTTGCAGAAGCCTGCCTGTTTAGGAATGCTCCCACATTGCAAAGAAGCAACCTCATAAATAATCTCTTCTTCCCCCACCACCCCAAACGGACCCTAACTAAGGGTCAGAATTTGACAACAGGTAGCCAGCACAGTGGGCTTGTCTGGCTCGTGCGTCTGCCAGGACCTGTTCGCCTGCATCTTCCTGAGATGGACATGCACTACCTTCTTCATAGGTAAAGAGAGGGTTCAGGAAGAGCTTCCCGCGATCCCCAGAACTTGACAGAGAAAGCCCAGGTTTCGCCTTGCTGTGTGATGTGGGATGTCATCGGCGTATTTGATCAATGGGCGTCACGGGCGGGAACGCAAGGTCTTCGGGGCTCAAGCCCATTCAGTCTCATGCAGGATGTCACCTTGATGCATTCCCAGGACCCCGTTCAGGGACCCGCCTCGCCGATCCCGTGCAGCCTGGCTCCATCTGCCGCTTTTGTCTAGCGTTTCCTGGCCCACAAGGCCGAGGTTGCGTTCGCATTCTGTTTTTGTTTTACTTCATTGTATCAGCTCACGACGGCTCTCGGACCTTAGCAGCACGGCCTGGTCCCGTGGTCAGCAGGCTCATGCCAGGCCCAGAAAGCAACAGTGGCCTCTCCTGGTCCAGAGCAGCGCCCCCCACCCCCACCCTCCTGGCCGGCAAGGAAGGAGAAACACAAATACGGAAAGCCAGAAACTCCGAGGGCGTGCATCTTGCGAGGCCCAGCCTCACGGCCATCTCTCAGCCAGGCAGCAGCGGTCCGGTCCAGGCAGGCAGCCTTGGCCAGACAGGCTGGATCTGCGCTGAGGGTTCCCGAACGCTCTTGACTGTGCTTGCCTTAAAGAGACAGCTCCTTGCTGCTCTGATACCTCAGGACGACATGGGGCCGATGACCAGGTGCAGAACAGGCTCTCCACACCCCGGTTCCCGCCTGAGCCTCCCTGGCGTCATCCCAACAGCCTGTTTCCTGTAAGCATCGAGGTTGATGCGCTTTCTCATGTCATCAAACAAGCTAAAAACATTCTATACCTTGGATTTTATTTACATATACACACAAATATAATTATTGTCAGTGTGGGCCAGCCGACTGATTTTATACTGGCCACAGCAAAGGAAGTATGAGTCCTTGCCTCCCCGAGACCCAGGAACCCAAAGAGTCTCTGATTCCTCCAGGCAGGCAGGGCCGCTCAGGGCTGGCGGGCAAGTGCTGTGACTTGGTTTCTCTGTTTGCACAAGCCCTTTCTTCCAGAGGCTCCTGCCTCCACCACAGGGCTCAGCTCTGGTCTCTGTCATCCCAAAGTCCCCTTTGTCTGCCCCACAGTCTATTGGAAGGTATTTGTCAACAATTATCTGTCTATTAAGGAGAAGTCAATCACCACAGGCCCCAACGGCCAGGCCTCCAGGGCCCGGCTATTGATAGGAAATCGTCAATACCCCATCCAGCCCCTTTCTCGGGCGAGGGGGCGGGGGAGACACACAATCACCTGGCCTGAACCACCGTCTGTCCCAGCCTCTAATGGCACCCGGTTCTCAGCTAATATTCCGTCTGAATGAATAAGCGCCTTTTTACCAATCTGCATAAAGGACCCTTATTAAAATGCTGTTGGGCCGGGGTGGGGGTAGATGGCATAATTAAGGATATTCAGGGAGGAAGGGTCCGTGTCGTGAGTTGCAATCACGCCTCAAAATTTGGAAAGCAGAAGAACGGTCACGAGGGATATTTTAAATGAGCTTGATGGGAATTCATACCCATAAATACTTTCCTGTCCACCGGCACAAAGGTGAGAGTTATTTCCCTAATTTAGGACAAAAGGTTACGATACTCACCAACATGTTTTCGTGCATATTGAGTTTACAAATCTTACTGTGGGTTTTGTCATTATTATCATAAAAGTCTTGTCTCTTCCAGACAGAAGAAAGACTGAGGCATGGTAATGTCTTAAACTGAAGCCCCCCTCCCCCACCCACCCCCAGCAAAAACCTCAATGTGGGGGGTGGGAGGCGAGGGTGGGGGAAGGGAGAAGAAAAGAAGGAAAGAAAAGAAACCCTAAGAGAGGCTGCAGCATCCTTTGAACTGGCAACCCTCCTGAATCGCAGAAACCGCTAGGCTTCCTGCAACAAAAGACCATCGCATCCTCCCTACAAAAGCCTCGGGCACCAGACAGTATTTAAAGCAGTTGTAATATTTCGGGCTTCGGTACTGGGTAAGGTGCCCTTCTGAGGTCTGGCACAGATGAGGCTTTGCTAAATTGTGAAAACAAACATTTTCTTCTCTCCTTCCCATGTCTCCCTGCGATCTGGCCCTCTGGGTCAGACAGAGAAAGGAGCCTGAGTCGGCACGGCGGAGCGGGCTTCACGCCACAGGCAGAGGGACTCAGGGACAGCGTGTGATCGGACTCACCCTTCTTTCGCCCTTCCCCATCTCCTCTCCCTAAAGCCCAGCAATTCCAGCATTGGGCCAGAGCAAAGAGAGGCCCAAAAGAAACCCAAATGTCCAGTGAACAGATTTGGGGGTTAGTGTAAAAATACAAAATAAAAAATAAAACACTGCAATGAACGGTGATACCTCGGGTCTTGGGCAGAGAAGTTTCCACCTGTTTCCTCTTCACCGAGTGAGACAGTGGATGAGGGGTGTGCTGACTGAATCACCTGTCTCCAGTCTAGAGCATATCCCCCACAACCCAGGAACCCTGAAGTCCTTTTTCCATTTTGTGACCACAAACTAATGGCTTTTCGTGCATACTTAGTGTGGTGCACGCTCTTGATGTGATGTTCAAGTTCGCTTACAAGTATTCAAATCTCCCCAGCTCTCTGGATTCCAAGGGGGCCTGCAGTTCGTTTGAGGTGATTACTCAGGTGAATTATGAATGGCCTTAAGGAAAGGTTCCCGAAGCATAAATAGTGAAGTGGCCCGGGTCAGAACCCACACATCCTTGGAGCCCCTCAGCTGTTGCTAATCAGACAGCCATAGTTGCAAAGGGGCAGCTGATCTTCTCTTTTGAAAGCACCATTACGTGTATTTACAGAATAAGCAATGCACGCCAGTTCACAATTGTCACCGTTGATAACACTCATGACAACAGCAAGCCGTCCCATAAACAAGCGTCCCCTAGATGTCTGCCCGGCCCACCGCACCTCCTCCCTGCACCGGCTCTGAGGAATCCTCTCTGCCGTGTTTTTATTAAAAAATCGCTTTCCATGAGGCGGCCGCAAAGCAAAAGAAATCATTACTTAAAATAACTCGCCAGCGTTCGGATGCTCGGACTCTAAATCAGATAAGTCAGCAAGAGCAGAGCTGGGGCGAGCACCGGGTCTCCTTCCACGCGGGTGTGCTAGGCACAAGCGCGGACCAGGGTACGAAGGTCTCAGGCTTCAATAACCAACTCTCTCCCACAGGGCAGCACACACGGACAGACAGACAGACAGACAGCATGGTCTCCTCCAAGTTCTGACTGCACAAGCTGTTTGCTGCAGAACATTTCCATCATGATGCGCTCCTAAAAAATTGCACTTTGTGAGCAAAATTTGCTCCCAAATTCCTTCCCATCAGGGTATGTTTAAAAAATTACAGGACTAGAAATTTATGTATAAATGCACAGAGACCTTAGCAAGACTCTTTGGGTCGAGCCAGTCTCTAAAATATTTCAGTCACGAATTTAAGTATATAGTACTCCAGCTTCCTGTCAAGCAATACTCCACTCCAAAAACAGAAAGCAAAAAAAAAAAAAAAAGGAAGGAAGGGCAGAAGGAAGGATTTCCTTAAAGCAATACTCGTATTGGTGAAAAACTATATATTAAAAACAACCAAGGCTTGTAAAAAAGAGCTTAAATTTTACTTAAAAAATTTAGTTAAATTTTTTAACACATGCCAAAACACTGAAGCAGGGGGAAATGTGTGACATATTACTGACACATATAGATGAAATGTATACACCATAGTAAAAGAGCATTAGGTTTATTTGCTGGAATAAAGAACATTTAGTTCACTCTGATTTTCTCCTTTAAGAGACTGACACAGAGGCTTTACAGAGAAAATGCACAGACAACCATTAATTATGATGATTTTATTGGCAAAAAAAAAAAAAAAAAAACCCGCTTGGACAGTTGTAGGTATAAGCAGGAGCTACTTTCTTTTCACAGAGAGCCTCTCACGGAGAGAGCCATAACGAAACTTTCCGGGCATTCATATCGCCACGTTGCAATCAGCAGGAGAGCGAACACTTGCCCGGTGGCTGGGCTGACTCTGAAAATGGAGGGATCAGGCACGGTCACAGCCTTTCTGTGACGGGTGCCGCACTCCCAGCCCCGCTTACCTCATGGAGGGGTGGACTCTGACGGCGTTTCCCATCAATTAAAATGAAAACAGGAAAGAGAGAGACAGACAGACAGACAGGAGACAGGAGAGAGAATGAATGGGAGGGAACATGGGAGTGGGCCGGATGGCCAGCCTATGCAGAAATTAATTTTTTCTTGGTCCATGTCACAAGAGGACCTGCCTCCCTAAGTCTCGCCACGGCCTCTCTCCACTTTGGAATCAGTTCTCAATGGTCCTGGGGCGGGAGGCCCACATGGGGATGTGTGAAAACTATGTGTCTCCCTGGAAGCCCAGGGTTCTTCGAATGGAAGAGGACAAAGGGAACCCACAGCTCTTGCATTTACGACTCTGCTTTGACGTAGAACCAGCCTAGACTGGGGAAAACTGACACGGAGGATAAACACACTGCCCAGAGGGGGCTGGTGAGGTGCCACTCTGGGAGAGCCCCATGGACCCGGCAGGCACGAACATCAGGCTATGCTTTGGGGAAAAAAATAAAAACAAAATACATAAGGGAGGGGTGAGAAATGATGTGATCTTCCTCTTTTCAAATGGAACACCAGCATGCATTAGTTTCCACATGTTTTAGACACATATATCCATTTTAAAGAATCTTTCCCTAGGCTCTCGCCTGGCTAAAAACACAGGCCCTCTCTCATTCCCAAGCTGTTCGGTGTCCAGAGCGGGAGCAAGTCTGTGGCTGAAAACCTTCCACGCTGGGAATTCCCTCACGAAATGCGTGTTTGTAAACAATGCTAGGAGAAGAGCACGGATTCGGTGCATTGATGAAGAACGCACTTTCCTTTTTAAATGCATGGGTGTCTAATGGAAAACGAATGCTTATCTAAGGAAGAAAACATTTTTCATGAAGTTAGCTTCCTGGAAATGTATTCTGTTCAATTCCGTAAGGTACTTTTAAAGTTTTACACAAATTCAGCATATCATGAAACTTTGAATTTTTTAAAAAAAGACAAACCAGACCTTTTATCCTTTCTCTCTCTCACACACACACAACAGGAATTTTTGAGGCCAATGAAAAACACTGTGGCATCCCTGGCATAAAATAAAAGTATTTGCTAATTATTCTTGTCCATTTAATTAGAAAGTATTATTTCCTGTTTTCAGATCAGTGGTTCCTCTCTGAACAATAGATGAGGACACACCTTCAAATAATAATTAGAAGGGAAAAAAAATCATCTACTCCAGAATTTTTAAGGGTGACATTCCTGAAGCTATTGGCAAAATCCATGGTATCTTACTGCCATCTACTGGCCGTTGTTTAAATGTCACGATTTAAAGGTACAGGTTTAAATTCACAAAACTGCATTTTAGGCCCAGGACACTTGGAAAGCTCTGTTGCATCAGCTCATGACTTTGGAGGTTGCTCCAAATGTTTGGAAATACTCCTTCATCTGAGCTGCACTCTGCCTACCTGTAACCACCACCTCTTGGGCTTGACTTGCCTTTCTGTGGCTGTCATGAGAATGCGTATTCCCTCTTTAACCCTCCAAAATTCTGAGGGCAGGACTCAAACCCTCTCTCTTCCTCAGCACCTCACCCAGCACACACACACACACACACACACACACACACACCATGAGTCTTTTCTCCAAGCTAAACAGTCTTCCTTCCTGCCTGTTCCACAGAGCTTCACCTCCTTTGTTCTGCATGTTCTACCTTCGTTAATGCAACCAAAGGCCACGGTGGACACTTTGGGCGGTCACAAACACGACTTCACAATTCACACCCAAGAAATCTTACAGAGTTTTTTTCTATCTGTGCTATTGGCTGTGAAGGTATGTCCTCCTAATTGATTTGCGTCATGTTTCACCTAAAAATGTCCTTATTTTCAGTCATATAACATAAATTCTTGTTTGAGATGGCTCGTGATCCCGGCCTGCCAAAGCATTTTGAACCATAATTCTACAACCTTTTCCAATTTTGAAGTAGCCATGCATGTGCTGCCTAGCTGTATCATTTAACTGGCATCCCATGCACCGCCCCCCTCCAAATCACATTTCTTTATTTCTATAGGCATCCCCAGTTCTATCGGATACCTTACAGAAACGTTCCAAGGCTGTCACTCATGTGCCGGGCCCATCGTAAAACCCCGCCAAATGGCAGCTCTTCTTATGGGGACCACTAATAAAGACCACGAGGACAGACGCGTGGCAGAGATGCGGTCGGTGACGCAACCCGCCATCATGCCGCTAGCGGCTGCAACAGCAAAGGCGCGCAGTCCACTGCGGTTCCTCGCCCAGAGCCTGTCTTTCTCCTTTCCTGCCCTTCCCCGCTCCTCACAAACAAGCGAACGATCTCGGTCTCATCATCTTCTCCGGCAGGATCTGCAGCTTCTACAGGGATCGTGCCTGTTATTCAAAAGCCTCATTCCTTTGAGACCACTGGGAATTCACTTGCCGGACCCCCTCCCCGCGGTCCCTCTGCCCCCCACCTTGGCTTCCTACCGAGGAGGAAACATTCTGAATCAAAGAGAAGATGGAAGGGAAGGAAAAGAGGAAAAGTGTCTGTGTGTCCCTTTGCTTGGCCAACTGCTAGAGTCACCTGCACTGAGCCAGCCTTTGACTCCACTGGGTGGCCAAGAGGAGCCAGAGTGTGATACTCAGGTCCCAGGCCTCCTGAGTTCCGGCCACTCTGGGATGGCCCTGGTGCCCCTCTCCTGCCTTCTGCTCTTTGGAACGACCCAGAACGAATGTAGTGAGGCCAGAATGACCCCTTTTTGTAGAGCCCTGTATGTACTGGGGTCTAACGCCCCACTTCTTATTTATTTATTTTTAAACTTATTTATTGATTTGAGAGACAGAAGTGGGGGAGAGAAACATTGATTGGCTGCCTCCTATATGTACCCCAACTGGGGATCGAACCTGTGACCTAGTCATGTGCTGTGACCAGGAATCGAACCCGTGATCTTTTGGTCTATGGGACGATGCTCCAACCAACTGATCCACACCAACCAAGCCTAACATCCCACTTTTTAAACTCTTAAAAAAAAATGGACTAAAATTGATAGCGTTAATTTACTCTACAGCCTCCCTAAAGAGTTTACTGGGGAGGAGGTAAACATCTTTCCCACCCGGAAAAAGAACTATGACCTACTCAGCAAAATTTCAATCTTGTACATTTTCTTTCTTTAAAAATCTAGTTGAAATATTGAAAACAACTCAATTTTGAAAAATGCATTGATCGATGAGAACCTGAAAAATGACCCGAGTAAAACAACCCTCTTATCTTGATAAATATCCCAGGAAGCGTCTAAAACTTTCAACCATTTGCCCGAAATGTTAAGTTCTGGAATACTCACTTTTTAGGCCAAAGTTATAAACTATGGGGACAACAGAGATCAGCTAAATAAACACCAATAAGGAGTCACTGAGACTTGGGTTCCGGCCGTCCCTTCACACAGTGCGCGTGGCCTCGGGGGCGCCTTCTCTCCTCACCTCACTTGGGCATCTGCCATCAAACGGAGGGGAGGAAATAAAATTCTGTGTAAGGCACCCAGCGCAAAACCTGGCACATAGTAGGTGCACCATGTTAACCACTGACATTTTTTCAGCCAGCGTCTTATTTTTTGGGTGTCACTGAGTTGATATCTTGATTTGTTACGTCGGCACAAAGCTTGACTTCCTGGAATCGAGGGACTTAGCAAGAGGGGCCAAGTCAAATGTCAGACGATGTTCGAAGAGCTGACTGAGTCGGGTAGAAATGATCAAAGGTAAGATCAAAGGTAAGTTGGGAATTAAAGTGGATATTTTAAAGCTGATGTGATGTGCTGCCCATTATTTTCCTAAGGACTCAGAGACCATGAGTCATGCCTGATCTTTTCCAAAGAGGGGAGCCAGGGGGCGGATTTCGGCTTGCTCACCGTGACTCAGCGCTGAGTCACAGGTGGCTGGGCCGAGAGAGATCACGAAGATCTTGTTCAATCTGTTCATTGCCAGCAACAAATACATTAACTCAAGCATCTAAAAAATCCACCCGCTTTGCTTTCATGTGTTGAATGTTGAAAAAAAATTTTTACGTGCTAGATAACGTGGGATAGTGTTCGTTTTCAAAAACGATAGTATTCTATCCGGATGAGGGTTCTGGAAGTTTTCTAGAAGTATCTCCAGTCTCACAGAACCTGGTGAAGGCCCCGGCTTCTCCTAAGAGCAGTTTGGCAATGATTCGAGGGTCTCCAAAGACTGCTTCCCCTGGAATCACCCTAAATTTATACTAAAAGGATAACCAGATGCATGCAAGGATTGGCTAGTCTAAGATGTTTACTATGCAATTAATGAGAATAATTTTAAAAACAGGAATGGTGACACCCATATCCAACAGATAGGGTATATGTGGCCCATTTTTACAGCGAAAGACTCCGGTGCTAAACATAACATCATCCAACATCTTTTTTTTTTAAATAAGAGAATTTTATGGTAAACTGTTAAGCAAGGAAGGGAAATTGCAAATAGTATATCTCATACGATCTCTGTTTTGTTGAAGAATAATATGCATAATAGTTTTATAACCACCAAAATGTAACCCTTCTAGGTAGGATTAAAGGGGTCCATTCCTCTCTTTTGGTATGCATTCCAGATCTTCCCTGACAAATTTATGTAATTTTTAATCTGGAAAATATAGCTAAAGAAAATACACAGATACGCACCATCAGGGCTCAGCAGGCCGTGGGGCCCACCGTCGGCCCTGTATGGGGTGGTGTCAGAGTGACGGGGTGAGAGTTCTCTCCCCACTGTTGGAACACAGCCACCGAGTCCTCAAGTTAAAATGATGGCCAGAATTCCAAAGCACCCTCTTCTTCACAATCTCTCTTCCGCCCTAGACTGCAGCTGTCTTCAAACAACCTAGGGACCATTAAAACGCAGCCCGTGGACAAGCTTCTGCATTTTGATAAATGCATGTTGGCAAAAGGCAGATGGGGAAATGAATACGTGTTTCCTGTGAAAATGATCCTCTCCCGGTACGCTGTGGCACTTCCCTGGGCCTCCACATTTATGGCGGATGGCTAATATACTTTTGATTAAGGACAATATTTGTATCATATATCACCCACTTAAAAGACAAAGGGCCTGGCACCCAAATGCAAACCGGTGCGGGAAGGCTGGCCTTGGCCTTGGTTCTCTGCGACTTGGGTGCCCTGCTCTGTACCAGTGCGCAGCGGCCAGCAAGGCTCCAACCTTATCCATCGGGAATCCCAACGCCTCCTCGTGAGTCACTCTTTTAGCCTGAGACCCTGTGAAGTGCCTCTCTCCAAATTATGACGGAAAAGGAGGCTTTGATGTCATCGCTAAGTCAAACAGAGCTAAACATGTCTTACACGTCTGTTACCTGAGGTCTAAGCAGGTGGGTGCTGGGAAGCTGAGCAAAGAGCATTGTTTGTTTGTTTTTTATGTTAACAGGACATTTACATGAAATTTCAGCTGAAGCACTAAGATGATAGGGTACCCCCTTCCGAGGGGATGTCTCAGACTTGGGGGCCACGGATTTCTTAAATGTAGCCAAAAACAACAGCACCATGAACTGCGTGTCTGCTGTGGGTCAGTGGGTATGACTGTTAGTCACGTGGCCTTCGGAGTCAGAGAGACCTGGGCCCGACCCTCACCTGCCAGGTGCGTGTAAATAGTCGCATCTCACTCATGGCCCTTTCTCAGCCCCCAGGACTGATCCTCAGGGTTGAAGATACCGGGGCATAGCGTGTGGTGTCCTAGAAGGACGCAGCACACCTCAGCCAGGCTGCTCCAGTCCCTGGCACACCGGTGGTGGTGACAGCCCTGGCAGTAACAACAGTGCCGAGGACTATAGGGAACCGATGACGACGATTTGTCCTCCATCAGCTTACATCTAAGTGGGCAGAGGGGCTCACGCAGGCAACAATCAGAGCTAAAACCCACCGGTTACCACGTGGGTAAGGTGCTTCCCCAGGAGGCACATACCCTCGTGTACTCTTGGCCCCTAGAGAACAGGGGCGAAACCTCTGGCTTGCTTCTAAACAACCCGGGAAAGACGACAGGATGTCACTGTCATGTTCATTTTCCAAGATTTGATAGAGACAACCGGCTCCGCGCACACCAGCAGGGGGGAGATTCTGCCCACCTCGGAGCAGCAAACAGCCACGTTTTGAGCTAAGGGGAGGGCCCCGTGGCCAGCGACACCTTGGTCCTTCCCGCCTCTGGACCACACGTTCGTTCCCCTCTATGGCCCCGAATGATTCCAGTTGTCTTTTAGAAAGGTCACCAGCCTGGCAGGTGTCATTGCCCAAAGAAGCGCTGATTTTTAACCGCGAAGCAGCACAAAGATAGGGAAATCATGAAGAGAGAACAGTGTGGTGAGTTGCGTCCTCAAAAAAAAATCTTCTTCCAATGTTTATTAATCCGATTTCTCTCTGCTTTGATCTCGGGGTGATAGGGAGGAGAGAGGGGCGCGCTAACAACTGACCCAGGCGTCCGCTGTAAATCCTTCCGCGGCTGATAATCGGCGAGCTGTGGTTTTATGTAACCATCAGAAGTCGTCTGGAGAGCTTAATCCACCGGTGACAGAGGAAGCTCCATTAATTTGTAGACCCTTTCTGGCGGGGATGAAAGCCTGGAAGTCTACAATAAAATCGATCCCTCGCAGTTGGAGAGTGCCCGCTCTGTTGTAGCGGAGTGGGGGTCAGCCTGCCTCTCCGCCGCCACAGCGCCCCCCACCGGCTCTCCTGCGCCACGTCTACACCTCGCCCCTGGAAGGGAATATAAGAAGGGCGCGCTGGGTGGGAGCGCAGAGGAGCCGGGCTCGTTGCCACAGCGTGGCCAAGCTGCCTCTGCTGGGAATGCTTCCTATTGCTTTTTCCCGATTGCTCTTCGTGAAAACCTCCCATGGAGCAATTTTTGGGGGGAGGAGGGATTTCCACACACCACCACAGCGCCTGAACAGGCAGAACAGCCACGCGACAAAATGAGACTTTCAGAAATGTGCTGGTTTTTTCCTCCGTGGATATAAAAATAGCGCCCCGTGTGACGCTAAAGCATGAACGTATATTCTGTGCATGTACTGTCCACAGGGGAAGATGTTTTAAATTTCTAATTTTCCCTCCGCAGCCCTGGGCAGTGCTTCTGAACGCAGTGAGCTCTGTAGCTGCCTTGCGCATGGACGTCCTAACCAGTGGAAAAGGGGCTGTCGTTTCCAGCCTGTCCCAAAACCATCCTCAGAAGCGAGGCCTCCGCCCCAGCCTGCAGTGAACCAGGCCCTGGGCCATCCCGCCTCCCTGGCTCAGGTGTGACGCCTGCGTGCCAGGGCTAAACGCCATACTCAGTTCATCCTTTCTTACTGTTCGTCTTCACTGGGGGGGGACCCTGAGGATGACAACGGAGGAAAATTTGTCCTTAACAGAAATATAAGTAGATCAATGCAGTTTTTAATTGATCTCCAAGGAGACGGGCATCAGGCATGGCTAGCATATTTGGAGTTGGTTTTCTTGTTTGGTTCAAGAAGTGCCCGAAATAGCCCAAGTCCCCGTGTGTTAACGGAGCAGCCCCCAATCCAGGGACCTATGATTGAAGGTCTAATCTGCAACTCGGTTTTAAATCTCCAGCCTAAGAATTATTTCACCTCTAATTTACGATTTCGAGACCAAGATCATTAAAAACTATACCAAACGTAGCCAACTACAGAGTATATCTCTGTGAGTCACTGTTATTCTGGTGAAGAGCACAATTGCAGACAGAAAGCCCCCAAAAGGAAGCACCAGGCTCCAGTTACAGTTCCAACAGCCTTCCAAATGGTTTTATCATGAAGTGATTTTTTTTTCTGGGGGAAAAAAAATAGATGTTTCTGTGTTCTGTGCCTAAAGAACCCAAGACTGAAAATTCACTGTGGAAAAGTTCAAGGAAGGGAAGGCCCCTTTCAACCCCGAGTCCTGTACCCCTGTCACAATTCCGGCCTTCCCTCCTGCACCTGAGTCAGAATCCGGACGCAGTGCACAGGCAGCATCTTGATTGTGACAAGATCGCTCTTGACCTTGAGCCTGGCCACTGCTGTGTCCCAGCCATGCTGGGCAAACTGGCCCACGGCAGAACGCTAAGGGTATCATGTGTGGAGAGTTACTTTGAAAAGAACCAGCATTTTAATAATATGCATTTTTAAAAATTGTATAGATGAACCTGAAAGGCCCCGAAGTTGGGAGAGCCCAGCGGGCCGCAAGGGAGCCCCCAGAGGCCCCCAGTCCTGCTGACCACCAACATTGGCAGTTTGGTCATTCTTGTGCCCTGAAAGTTTGTGCCCCCTCTAATTCCAAATGTTGAAGTCCTGTCCCCCAGTGTGGGAGCATTTGGCTGTGAGTCCTCTGGGGAAGTGACTGTTAAATGAGGTCACAAGGGTGGGGCCCTGATCTGATAGGATTAGTGTCCTTATGTGGAGACATACTGGAGAACATTTCTCTCCCCTCTCTCCCCTCTCTCCCCCTTTGTACCTAGAAAGAAGACCCTGTGAAGACAGCTGTCTGTTAGCCAGAAAGACTGACTCTCACCAGAACCTAACTGCCAATGCCTTGATCTTGGACTTCCCAGCCTCCAAAACTTTGACACAATAAATGTCTAGTGCCATTCTAGTGTCTCCATCAGTAAAACGCAAACACGGGGTGACTTCATTCTGTGCACTGGGTCACAACGATTTGTGCTCCGCAGCCCAAGTCCCTCCCAGCGAGGCTGAGGCATGCGTGGACTGCAGCAGCCACGTGCTTTACATTTTATAAAAGCTGAATTAACGATGAAAACTCACTAATGGTACTTATATCCTTTAACGGGGGTCATGGAACAGCCAGGTTACTCCAGACTTTGGAGGCCCAGGCCGTAAAGCAGACACTTCAGAAAACCGTTCCAGGCGTGGCCAGCCACCGGGCATACTCCGCTGCGGGTGGACTGGTATCCTGCCGGTACCGCGGCCCTCGGCAGCCTGGCGCACACAGCGCCGGTGAACGCCTTCCGAAGGGCTCGTCCCTCCGAGCCCACACTAATGGAGGGGGAAAGAGGTTGGGACACGTAGCCAGCCCCTTTCTAAGCCCCCACTTCTCTGCTTTCAGCCTCATCTTCCTTGCCAACCTCGGTCCTCACCGCCGGGGAGGGGGGGGTTCATTAGCAGCCCCTCGGCATGTCTTTCAGAAGCAGAGGTATTAGCCCGAAGGTCTCGGCCATATCTGGACCCAGGTGTACCTGCAGTCTGCTGAGCAAGGTCGCTGCTCCCCGAGATGGTCATTACCGCCGAGGGACGCTGCCACCCACCTCAAAGACAGCGACTGTTCTCCCCCCGGGGCTGGGCCCCATGCCAGTGCTGGCCCATCTGATTCCAGGCACCAGGGCAAGGGCTTTTGCAGAGACTGGACAGTGGGGTGGCTTCATGTTTCAGAGGTCACAGGTTCAAATCCCGTTGAGGGGCTCCTTTCAATAAGACCTCTGTTAATGTTCTGGGGTAGGGGACAGACCTGGGGCGAGGGGGCCACTTTCCTCCCTGTCTTTTCTTTGCCTTGACAATGGTCCCTCTGGGAAAGGTGACAGCAGGTTACCTTTCACTTCCCTTCCCTGATAGGAGGTTAGCGCCCAGAGCCAAGTTGGGCCTCTCCCGTCCCATAAGGCATTTGGCTCCATGGCCAAGTTCAGCTGCCTGGGGGAAAGAAAAACGGACCTTCGTTTCCTATTCAGACTAATGATTTATACCCCAGCATGCATTACCTTGATGGAAGAAGGACAGGTGGGCAAGGAGGAAATGACATCCATGCGCTCTACGCAGGAAATCCCAGAAACTGTCCGATCGACGTTTGAAAATGTTGGTCTCATGCGCGCATTTCCACACGTCGGGTCATCGCACGGGAAAGCTGTCCTCACACAAAACATCAAGTGGTGGTCGCTGCACATACCGGTGTTCATTACATGCTAGGCACCAGGGTGGGGCCCAGACACGACTGTCTCGGATGAACAGGCTCAGGCGAACAAACCGCCCCGGGTCACACAGCCCGCGCACACCCTGAGTGTCTGGGGTCATCCCAGCTCTGGAACACTCTCTGCTCCTTCTTCCACAACACAGAGCTGGAAAACAGTGACCGCTGAGAGGTGAGGCTGTGGAACAACTTTAATTTCTCCTTTGGGCTTTTCTAAGTTGTCCACATTCTCTGTTGTGAGGGTGTATGTTACATTTCTAATAAGAAAAAAATGTTTGTTTTCCCTTTTTCACACTGTCTACATTTCAGACAAAGTTAAAAAAAAATGTACTCGGTACCAAGGAGCTTTTTAATAAAGTTCTTTTCTGGAGTTTCCAGGACCAGAGAAAAGGATTAGAATAAGGCAACTTGGCAAGCTGCTCCACACAAATGTCCCCTCTTTATAAACCTGCCTTCCCTCCTTCTTAAGCACCGTCTCCTCTCTCCACCTCACCCAACGGCCTCTTGACCCATAGACCAAAGAAGGCACAAGAAATGAAGAGGCAAAAAGTCACGTCTAAATGGTCAACACTTCCCCACTTAGTGAGGGTGAACTTGGCCTCTGGGTCCAGCGATCGCAAGGGCTACTGAAGCTTTGCCACATTTTAATAGCATGAGATCATCCCCCATCAGCAGCGTGAGAAATACGGACTTGAGAGAAGGCGGGGTGAATTAGTAGTCAACAGCCATCGAGTGCGACAGAGAAAACGTGATTCATTTCTGAGAAGGGCTCAGATCTCAAACAGTTTATTGAAACGTATTGGAAGTTGGGGAACTGAGCTTGAATGCAATTGACAAGTGGGTTTGTGGCAGGAGCTGAGGTAGTCAAAGGCTTTTGAGACTGTGTTCATGTGTTTTCTCTCTCTCTCTCTCTCTCTCTCTCTCTCTCTCTCTCTCTCCCTCTCTCCCCCCTCCCTTTCCCCTGCATCTGCACATGCCCTGGAACCCCAAGATCAGTCCCTGGCAGGACAAGCAGCTGACCTCACACCTTATTGCATGAAAATTAAGTTTCCAGTTCCACGATCCAGACAGTAATTAATCTAATTAGCATTTACTCCGCAGTGATGAAGTTGAGAATGTCACATCCTGCGGCATATTTTTCATTTCAGATGGGCTCTTGAATGTGATTCTTCTTGACATTTAACCACCTCGCCGTGTGTCTTTTCTCTCGCAGGGAAATACAATTTATGCATCAAGGATGCAATTTTGCTTTCCTTGGGTGCTGGAGATTGGAGCAAGTGTAGATTATCTTCATATGAAAAGTGATGGTTCTTGGCCTCTGCCTGAATATGAATGTCACTAGGAATGGAGAAGTCACTTGCACTGGTATATTTTGCTGTTAGGTTTGAACGGCAAAAGGGTTGGATGTAAGCCTCAGTGGCACTAGACAGCATTGTCGTAAATAAAAACTGATTTTTTAAAAACAATATTTATTCATTTATTTATTTTTACAGAGAGGGGGAGGGAGGGAGAATGAGAGGGAGAAAAATATCAATGTGTGGTTGCCTCTTGTGCGCCCCCTACTGGGGACCTGGCCTACAACCCAAGCATGTGCCCTGACTGGGAATTGAACCGGTGACCCTTTGGTTTGCAGGCCAGCGCTCAGTCCACTGAGCCATACCAGCCAGGGCTAAAAACTGATTTTTAAATAGTTTTAAAGAGTGCTTAGAAAATACATTTCCCCTAAATACGAATTCCTGGGCCTGCACAGGAGACGTTACCCCAGGAACGCTGATAAATCCATAGCACCCTCATTTCAGCAATCGAGCCATGGGAGGGCTGCGGCCTCAGTGGCTGTGAAAGTCCCAAAGTGAGGGTTTTTAGTTGACACGTTGGGAAGAGGAATGTGAAAGTCCCTTGCCTCCCTGCCCCCCAACCCTGTGAGTGTTCTGAACTCTGTGCCTTTCCAATTCATTTGGAGGCGCCATGCGCCAAACGCTACCAAGTCATAAAATGTTCCCAGAGGGCAGCGGGCTACTTTCTAAAGTGAAGCTGTGTTGGGAGGATGGAGAGAGGATTCTTTGACCACACAAGGGGAAGACAGGCAGATCTCAGACTAGCAATGGAGTGGCCCCATGCACAGCTACCCCAGCAGCGGTCAGAGCTGAGCTGCAAGCTGACACAAGGGACGTTATTCAGATAAAGTCCCAATGATGCAGCGCCAATTCCAAGAGTCCCTGGATGTTTTCCCACCCCACTCAAAGCTTAGACCTTTTGTCAAGAATCTAGAGAAAGAATAAATGGTCACCAAGGTGGTTCAAGCTATGGCAACCTCCTCAGCACTGGAGTGATGCACTAGTACACCTGTCCCCTACACACCTGCCAGGGACTAGGAAACCCTGTGTTGGGTGTGCAGCTAGGGGCCAGGGCACCAGAACACACATATTCCAGGAAAGGGACATTGTCCCCTTTTACAGAGATGGGAACTGAGTTTCAGGCCAGCTCCATGCCTAGTTACCCAACTGACTCGTGGCAGAGAAAGGACTGGAGCCCAGGTGCGGAGCACAAACCCTTTCTGCTTTGCTCAGACTCACATCATTGACGTAAACTTGCCTTGAGCGTGACCTTGACCCCTTCTGATCTTTGGGGCTGTATCTGTAATGGCTCAGTTATTCAGAATATTCAGGAAGGGGAGCATTCTGGCCCCCTGAAACTCTACCTTAGCCGATGGAGTCCAATGGAAGTGGAGTGCCAGCCTGCAGTCACCACACAGCAGGTGACAGCCCCCACACTGTCGTTCGTCCTGCTCGCCACCTTCATTCCCTGCCACCTTCATTCCCCTGGATGATGATATGAGCATGCCTGATGGCCACAATGCGGGCATCTTCCCCTCCCTGACCTACTCAAAGTTCAGTCCCACAGGACAGGGTCTTCTCACCATGCTGGGTCCCCAGAGCAGGGCACAGAGGATGTCCTCAGTACATGTACGCACATGTGTGGGCATGCATGCATACATGTGCGTGTGCGTGCATATTTACGTGTAAACATGCGCAAATGCTATGCACAGCAGCGCATATGCTACACAGTGTAAAAAATAATCAGTAAATGTACGATGTGTGTGTCATGTAATATGATGCATCATGCATAATACAGAATACATATTTGCCTAATAGATAATACAGTAATAATCTACATATTATGTACCTATATTACATACATAATATAGTCATATGTCATGCATGCATTATGTACATATACTACATAGAAAATAACATATACTTTGTATTATGCACCATGTATTATAGATAACATGCTATGTATTTACCATATAAATGTATCATACAATGCACTATGTTACAACACTCTATATTGTATGTGTGCACGCTATGTCACATATGATGGACCACCCATACATAGGACACGGAGACACACACAGAACAGGACAGAGCGAGTGAACCATGGCAAGCTGCAAACGGTCCGACAGTGAAGTGGCGAAGGCCGCGCACCGATCTGAGGGGAGGTGCCCAGACCCGGCTGACACCCGGGCCTGAATCCAGGCTCCGCCCCTAACCAGCCTTGAATGTAAGGGCACATCCCTCACTCACCCCCCCGAGCCCAGGTGAAATGAGAACCACCAAACTCTACGTAGCATTTGCTGACACTTCTACTTCCAGGCACAAAGCTAAGCACTTTGCATGTCCAAACGCAATCCGTGTCCCCAAAACCCTGTCGGCCGGGTGCCGTCATCCGCCTCGTCTGCAGGTAAGAAAATGAAGGCACAGCCAGGGCAGTTGCTCAAGGTCCTGCAGCGTCCCAGGCCCAGGGTCCGCGGTAGCAGGGCCTCGCTGGGGCTGTCTGCACGAGCCACTGCCCACGGAGCGCACAGCAGATGCCAGCTGTGCTCCACCCGGTGCTGAATGATGGCGGTCGCTCGCTAACCCCGTGCACTGCTAAAACTTGACCTGTATTTCTTTGCCTTGCAGAGAATGGAAGAAGCGATCAGCTTGCGTAGATTTTATTTTCAAACTATCTATAAATAATAAGTTAAGGAAAACTTGCCTTTCTTATTTAAAGGTCTAATTTAGATTCTTTATCAAAATGATTTAAAATGCCTTTCACTAGGAAACCGTATTTCAAAGACTTTATTTATTAGACTACTTGAAAGTGTGTTTTTAATGCACGTTCTGACTTTTTGCCAAACCTCTGAAACAGTAAAACTGGAGCAGCTCCTCTTTAAAGAGTTACATTTATTAGATTTTTAAAGATTGCTACAGCACAATTTATCAAAATAAATCTAACCGAGGATTGGCGCATAAATCTTTCACCCTTCCAGCATTCTTTATATCCAGAGTCCCTCCTGCAACCTCTCTCTGATAAACAGTCAGAGAGGCCTGATAGCAATGAACTTGACTCCAAAGACGCAGAGCTGAGGTGGCCCTTTACTTCCGGCTCCACCGGGGCACCGCTTGGGCCAGACTAGCTGTGTGTGTTTTATCTGATGCTGATAATTAAATGTAATTACATTTTAAACCTAAACAGCTGTGAGCTCTGCAAAATGTGCACCACACGTAAGCCGAGTCCTATAACCATGTTCCAGCCTCTTGGGACGATGTCGGAAAGGGCCCCCGATTTGTGTCTGTTGCTGTGGCTAGCCAGAGACTTTGTGCACCTGTTCAACCCAATACGACAGTTTGCTTCCCAGAGAGCAAGCAGTCTAAGATAGATACAGGTGATGGATGGATGGATGGATGGATGGATGGATGGATGGATGGGCAGACAGGTACATACACACATACATACACAGAAAAAACACACTCAAGATAGAAGCCACAGTCTTTTTATAACCTAACACTGGACGTGACTTGGAGGTCTGTCACTTCTGAAATGAGCTGCTCATTAGAAGCAAGACAGAATCTATAGCCCACACTCAAGAGAAAGAAAATGAACTATACTTTCTGAGAGGGAGAAATGTGAAAGAGTTTACGGGCCTACAACTTACTCTAGCCCCCGACTGAGTCAGCAGGCAATTCTGCCACGATTTCAGCCTTGTTCCCTCTCCGCAGTTCGTTCAGAACCCACAGAACTTACTCGGTGCCCATGGGAAGGGGGAAAAGCCCCTGGAGCACAGGTCCTATCACCACGGCTAAAGCCTGCGAGGTTCCCAGAAAGCTGCCTCTGCTGGATCTCATGCATACGCGGACCCTGGTGCGGCAGCCCCATGTCTGTGCTGATACTGCCTTCCACCTCCTCGGAGCCCGCCTCCTCCCCAGAGGGCTGCCTCGGGCTGGTCCAAAGTCTCACCTCCTTCGGCACCGGCTGAGTCCCTACTGGCCTGGGAACCACCTTGCCCACCCGCTGCAAGGTATGGAGCACCACGGCTTTGGGGAGCTTCTCTCTGCCCTATCTCTCTAGGAACGAGGGCATGTGTGCCCTGGCTGCCTGGCTGGAGGGTGGAATGGGACCAGTGTCAGGGATGTGGGCAGGTACCAATGATTTTAGGGCACCATATAAAAGTTACACTCCATAGTACAGAAAGAACAGCATGCTGTAAGGAGCTGAAAAAGTTTAAAAGTGCTTAGTTTCTCTTAACAAGGAAGAGGATGTAGGGAATGCTTCAAATATTTTGCTTTGAAATATTTGGCATTGAAGAAGAGATTACGTTCTAACCTTAGTATGCCTCTTCTGAGTGGGTGATGCCTTCTCCCACCCACACTGCTGTGCAGAGGTCTGATACCTGCGCAGGTGTTCCAAGTTCATTTTGAGCCCTGTGCTGTTCACAAGCACCGTCACTTCAAGGTCACCACCAGCTGGTCCACAAAGCACGCCTTCAGGGGCAGAGCTCTGCTTTGCAGTAAGAAGCCCATAAAACACAGAGTTGGGTATACTCAGAAGTTATTCAGAAATCACTCAATCACTCAATGGCTGGTATGGCTCAGGTGGTTGGAGTGTCATCCCATACACCAAAAGGTCGTGGGTTTGACTCCCAGTCGGAGCACATACCTAGGATGTGAGTTTGGTCCCGGGACACAGGAGGCAACCAATTGATGTCTCTCACACTTCTCCCTCTTTCCCTTCCTCTCAATCTAGAATCAATGAATATATCCTCAAGTGAGGATTTAAAAAAAAAAAAAAAAAAGGAAATCACTCAACAACCCTGGGCAAACACATTCTTATCCCCAGTGAGGTGAAAAGTCAAAAGCCCTCCGTCCTGATAGACCTTGGAAACCCTGGTCTTCCCTTCTCAGGCTTCCTCAGCCAACTCAGAAAGGAGACATCATTGCTCCCTTTCCTTCTCTCTTCTTTAAACCTTCTCCAAGAAAGGTCAAGTGCACACAGTATCTATTCCAAGGATTTACAATGGTATTTTAAAGGGCAATTAGCCAATTATTATTTTAAAGTACATTCTTTCTTGCAGAAATATCTGTGCGTGAAGAATTTTCTCTAAGGAAGGTGAACACGAAGGAAGACATTTTCTCCAACCTTGAAACTTTTCAAATCCTTTAAAAATAAAGAGGAGACATGTGGTCTGTGAACAAAGTGTTACTAGTCTGGGCCCAGGCCAGGGAGTTTGGTTGGTTAGAGCATCATCCTGATATGCCAAGGTTGTGGGTTTGATCCCCAGTCAGGGCACATACAAGAATCAACCAGTGAGTGTATGAGTAAGTGGAACAACAAATCCAAGTGTGTAAGTCTCTTTCTGCCTTCCTCTTTCTCTAAAATTAATTGATTCGTATTTTTTAAAACACAGTTTCTAGTCTTGGCTTGCCATGGCTCGCCTGAATCTCACAAACTTGAACTTTCCTAGGAGTGGCCACCGCATTCATACATGGCTGTGTCTGAGCCTCAAATGCAGACATCTGTGGTTGACCTCCTGTGAACCTGACCCACGAGAAAGCTAATCCTGGAAGCTCATGCAGACGGAGGCCGTGTTTTTTTTTTTTTTTAATTATGGGTCACGGCATAAAAAAGATCAGAAAACAGACTTAGTGTGGGTGCGGGACGACAGGCTGATTTCAGGGACGCGTTGGGCGCATCCCGTTGGGTCACCTGGCCGACGACCTCCCTTGCCAACACCTTGTGCACACAGAGGCGCGCACACCAGCAGAACCTACGGCTCCGTCCTCCTTTGTGTCGCTTTCTAACCTGCAGCCTGCTAGCTTTACACCGGCTGAAAGGAGCCCCCCAAAAGCACATCATAAACAACAGAGGAGTACTCAGGCTCCGAGCGTGGGAGAATAATACATTACTAGATACTTTAAAAAGTAACTGGAGCAAAAGAGCTAGAACTAGACCGACCACTTGTGCCTTATGGGGTGGACTAAATTATCCATTATATAGGAATCACACATAAAAGGCTTTCTCCACATCAAGTGATGGATCAAAGGAAGGGAAGGTGAGTGGTCCACAGGCGTGGGCCACGCCTCCCAAATTCTGAGCCCAGGAGTGGGCTGTCCGCATTTTAACTACCGCCTGCGCCTGCGACATGAAACAGCATGCCGCCTTGCCTCCCACTGAGCAAAGTCAGGTAGGCTCCGCTACAAAGGTTCCTTCCCGCCCCCTCCGCTTCCCCTCCCATTACCACAGAAGGATGACAGGTCCCTGACTGGGCTCAGGTGCATCTAATTTAAAACCTGGACTCGGCAAGTCCCTCCCATCGGAGTCTTGCAGTGAGGGCATCTGTCAGCATCGCAGCGTGGGTCCACGGCATGATCACGGTTCCCAGGACGGGCGGCGCCTGCCCATCACAGCTGCCCTGCTGCCTGGCCCCACCCCCATTGGCATGGAAACTACCCAAGAAGACCCTCTGACTTCCAGTGACAGAGGAAGGCGTGCCGCAGTCCCCTGCTCTCCCACTGCCCTCGTCCCCCACCCCCTTTCGGAGTGTGGAGGGGCCATCGGAACACTGTTCCCATAATCATCTTGCAGTTCTGCTGCAAGCGTATGAACAGTACTCAGAAGAAGCCATTTCCTCATTCACTCACTCATTCCCCAGACTTAACAGGGGTCCCCTGGGGGCCGGTCACTCACCCAGACACTGAAATTCCATCAAGACACGCCGACCCAGGTCCTCACCCCTGGGAGTTCGAGTCCCTCTCGCTCTCCACACGGGTTGCTTCCTGACCTACTCACGACCTTCTGTGTCTATGAACTTCCCGGAAGTGGATGGGGAGCGACAGAGTCCCTGCTGAGGACTGCTTCTGCTGAGGCTCTCGGGGCTGAGGAGACACAGCGGGCAACCCTGCAGGGCTGGTCCCAGGTGCGCATGCCAGCCCCAGGTCAGCAGGAGGTCCGGCGAGACGTCCGGACTGGGAGCCAAGAGAGGCCCTGCACACATCACTCGCTGGGAACCTGCAGTGATGGGGCCACTCACGCACAGCTCTGGGCACACCGAGCACCGATCAGACAGTCTAAAGTGTGACAGTAGGCTGGCGGGGGGTGCAGATGCGCGATAAACAGATCCATGGACAAAATATTTGTGGTGACAATAAACTCTGTTAAAACAATGAAGATAGGAAAGAAAGGCTGGGAGCTTCACCCAGCCCTTCACCCCGTTGGCCTCTGTGTCCTTATCTGTGAAATGGGTGTGATTCTGGGTCATCATCAAGGGCCCTTCTCCTGCATCTGGAACCCCTAGCCTGTCTGTGCTAAGGGCCAGGACCAACCTGTTCACTTCCTTTCTGTGCCTTCTGGGAACACTCCGACCTGTCCACACATTGGACCACTCATGCCCAACCAGGAATTTTCAGACGGTTGCTCACATTTGGACAGCACTTTAAAGTTACAAGGAGCACCCTGCTTGGTGTGGCTCAATTGGTTGGATGTCATCCCACACAGCAAAAGGACACCGGTTCGATTCCCACTTAGGGCACATGCCTGGGTTGTGGGTTCGGTCTCTGGTCAGGAAGTGGACCAGAGACAATCGATCGATGTTTCTCTCCCTCTCTTTCTCCCTCCCATCCCCTCTCTCTAAAAATAAATAACTGGAAGTTACGAAAAGCTTTCGCAGGTCCACCTCATTTATCACATTGTCTTCACACACAGGGACTAGGGCCAGGCACTGTCCTTTCCCTTTTAGGGGCAAAAACATCAGAGCTCAGGGAGATGAAAGAACTCGATGAAGATCTGAGAAGAAAACAGGAGCGATCAGGCTGACTTGAGACCTGGACGCTCTACCCCCACCACGTGGACCTGCATCGATTATGGATCAGGAAATGGGTATGAAAAGGAAGGACCGAGGGAGAGAGGAGAAAGGAGGCTAGAGTCCTAGTTGGCTCACAAAAGTCAGTCCCCGGTGACAGTGAGGGTCCCCCACACAGAGAACACATGACAAATGCCACTGAGCAACCCAGCCAAGAGGTCAGGGAGTTTTGCCACACCACTGACATGTGGACCCCCTCTGTCGGCTCTGGGGCCTGTGGGGTGCTGCTTGCGAACCTACCAAGTGGGGCCAGTGGTAAGGGTGGCTGAGAGAAGCAGAGACAGTGAGACAGCACGTAGGGCAGGCCACCTCTGAGGATGCTGCACCGGCCAGAAGTGAAACCAGATGTGAAACAAACCCTCCTGTCATCCCGGTGTGACTTCCTATCCAGCTACTTCCATGAACACCAGGTGCCCAGCCGGGGGACAGCTCCACGCAGGGGACTCTGAGAAAGCACATTCATGGCGCGAGGCAAGGAGGCCCTGGGGAGCCCAGATTCTACCAAACTCTGGGTTTCCTACCCATGCAGAATCGACCAAACGGAAGTCCTCAGGCAGTTATCAAGCCAGTTCTTCCTCTTCTTACCCTAACCAAGTCCAGAGACATTACAACAATCACAAGTCCTTCTATACTAGCTGTTCACAAGCCAACCGATGCTGCCTCCTGCACATTTATTCGTGAATAAAGGGAAAAGCAAGTGTGTATGAATTATAAGCAGTTCAGAGGTAAGTCCCAACCATGGAGCTGCCCATCAGCTATCCAGCAAAAGTCGCTATTTTGGGCTCTGTCCTGATTGAATCAAGTCTGCTTCAATCCTTTTTATGGGTGCACTGGGCAGGTCCCCCAAATTTCACAACACCCATCTTCAGCGCCATCGTCACCATCATCACCCATGTAACCCTCACGTCCACGTGGGGAGTTCCGTCTCATGCCCTGCATTTCATAGAGGAGGCACCTCATCTTTCCCCGCCATCTCAGCGCTGCCCTAACTGTCGGGCCAGGCAGAGCGGGGCAGGGGGGCATCTGTCTGCTTGCCTGCAAAGCCCACACCCTTCCCAGCAGCTTCCAGAGGCAGCCAGGGGCTCTGACTACCCTTTGGTCATCCTTGCCAAAGCAGGAAATGAATGAAACAATGTTATTATGTCATGTATACATCCTAGGACTTCTACTTTCCCAGTTCCAGCCTCACTGAGGCCAAAAACCAATGGGATGCGATTTTGAAGGCCAGTAACCACCTCGATGATTAGTAATAGTAAAACCACTAACTGGCGCTTCTTGAAGTTCAATCCTGGTTTTCCAGGACTCTGCAAGCCAGTCTACACACTCTCACTAGTCCCTGCAATAAACCTACTGCTACCTACAGTTTTCCACAGGAGACCACCCGGGCAGCTCTCCCATCTACAAAGCCACAGCACCGGAGTCAAAGCCAGTGCCATCTGACTCTGGGTGACTGGCCACTAGTACACTCTGTCCCCACCAGGGTGGAGAGGTTCGAGCTGACGCCTGCCTCGTGCAGGGTCTGCTGATGCTGGTATCTCAGTGTTATCGGCAGAAACAGGGCAAGAAAAGGGTCCACTAAGCATTAGATGGAGGTTAGGGAAAGGAAGACTGTCCCCAAAGGTTATTCAGGACACGTCAAAGCTGAGACAAGAAGTTTTTTAAAGGTTTGATGCTAATTTTCGGGTTCGAAGCAACACATTTATTCTGCTTCTTAAAGAACGTCTGACTGGTGTGGGACTTGTACGTGGGTTCTCTAGTCCAATAGAGAATCTCCCTGTGATGAGAAACCACATCGGAAGTGGCAGGTGAGGCATCGTTTTAAATCTGTGAATGGGGTGGCAAGAAATGTTTCCCTTCTCTGGTGGAAAGAAAGCAAAACATGTCCTTCTGAAGCAACCAAGGCCTGAACGGAGCTGGCAGAAGAACGGGCTGCAGCTAGAGAAAGACTTTGTGCTTGGAGGCGGCAGCGGGGACGGGAGGGGAGGGTACAATGGACCAGAGGCAGCGCAGGGGCAGCCCGTGAACTCTGGGTAACCAGGCTGAAACCAGAAACCCGGCAGCACCCGGAGCTGGAAGTCGCTTTGACGGCCAGGTGATACAGGTTATAAAGAAAGAGGCCAAGAGGCCAGACCATGGGAAATGAAATGGACTAGCGGCGGGTCAAGGAACAGGGGGAGCAGTAAAAGTTGAGTGATTTCTTGTGTGATTAAGGGCTTATTGGGCGTTATCTGGAGTTAGAGGGAAATATGATAGGGCAGCCCCGTTTCCAGGCCCCTGCACATGCCTGCCCCAGTTTGAGAGAGAAAAAAATACAGTGCTCAGAGCAGGTAGAGACTTGTTTCAGCCTCTTGACCTCCCCAACCAAAAAATGCAAGAGTCTCTTTTCCAATCACTATCTGAATCACACGGAGCAGTTTGGGGGCCTGTGTATGGAAGACAGATACATCCGTTAAAGCAACGGCAGTCACTTACCACAGAAACTTTCTCAGATAAAGTTTCATATTTTTATGAAGTCATCAGAGGTGTTTTGGGACAAAGTTTTTCACACTGTCATTGTCCTTTTTTTATCAGCAGTCATTTATTTCCAGTAATCATACACATTCCAGAATCAACGTACTTTCCTGTAGAACATGTTTTGATTGCTAATTTCATGAATGTAGGAAAGATACTAGTTTTAAAACTAGATACATGGGAGAGTGATTTCATACAAAAAAGGATAATATTGGGCATTTATTCATACTAGTAATAAATTTAAGTGTAATTATCCCAGTTAAAAATGGATGTAGTTATTATTTTTCAATAGACTTGAAATTTTTCTATATTCTCAGATTTTTAACAATCAGATTCAAAACCCTCTACTCCAACCCTTTAGAATTTTAGCTGTACATTTGCTTAGATAGGTAACTAAATTTTTTAATAGCATATGCTGGGAAGTTGATTAATATGCCAGGATTACTGAATAGCCACATTTTTTTTTTAACATCACAGAAAATATTGAAAAACTTTTAAGCTTACTCTTGCAAACTCACAATACAGTTAACTTTAGGGGTTGATGAAACCTTTCCCTTTTAGCTTCCAAAATCAAGATTTAAAACTATGAGTTTCAAAGGTTTCCAAAATCTCATGAACCAAAGTATTTTTTGTCTGCAAAACAACATCAACAAAAACTTGAGAAGAGAAACCTAAGACAGTAACAAAACTCACAACGGGAATGAAGTGAACATCCCCTACTTCCGCTCACTCAAAGGATGGCCTCAGGCCTGAGCAAAGAAAACAAAACTGATACTTAAAAAAAAAAAAAATCCCAGTGCTTCTAATGCATTTGGGAGTGGGTGTCCAGGCAGCCATGGGGAACCTCGGGGTCAGTGGGAAGGAATGTCAAAGCTGAGTTATTAAGTTTAAGCAGAAAATATGGCCTGAAAGCTTAGCTTTGAAAGAATTAAGGATGTCCCGGAAAATGAGCGAAATATTTTCTCTGTAAGTCACGGGGTTCACAGGTTGGGATCCTGCATCTGGGCCTTATTACGTGTGTTTTAGGTGACAGGTGGCTTTAGGAAACGGGACCCTCATAGGGCTTTTAAAATATTTTCCCGGGGAAGGTAAATAATTTGATGCCTCGCTGGCTTCCCTTTTGCAGGCTGTTTGAAAAACGAAAACACATCTTCGTCCACACCTGCACATCGAAGTTGTTCCGTGGGCAGACAAGACAAATGTCTTCAACCTTGACACTCTGCCGCCCGGGTCTCACTTCCAGCGCTCGCGAATCCGGCCTGCGCGCAACTGGCCGACATCCGTTACCGAACCCCAGTGTTCCTGAAACTAATATTTATCGGCCATCCTTTTTATTTTTAATACCTGATTTTCATGCGCCTGAAAACTTTTATTGCCCAATTAGTTCCTAGGGGTAGCCACAGATGTTGAGCCAGAGAAAATCAGCCCAGATTTGGCACCGAGAAATAACATGATGAGAAATCATTTCAACTTTGACAAATCAAAGAAATGCTGTTTTGATTGCCTGCCAAGTCAAGGGTCACTTTTGCTGAGATCAAAGATGATGGATGATTTATGCCTAAGTATTTTCCCTTGCCTTTATTTTTATTTTTCTAACTGGTTTGGTTGTTGCCGTTGGCTTTGTTGTGTTTGTTTTGCTTCCCTTTGCATTTTGTTCCACACTGTGTTTAGTGTGACGTTAGCAGTCACCTACAAGTCCCAGTCTGTCCAGTAGGATGTCTCTCAGAGGGTCACTCAGGAGCCCCGACACTATGCATTAAATTCTGAATATCCATCTGCATCTGTCACTGTAGTATTATAAATATGTCACACTGAGCATTAAAACTCAGCCCAAAGCGGCTTGATTATTTTCATTTCAACATCCATCTATAACACATGAAGTTCTCACGTACACAACCCCAGAGATTTTCACGAGCAGGTGGCCCTGCCCCCGCTGCCCCTGCATTCAAGGTGGACGGCATTTCCAGCACCCTGAGAATAAATAGCCAAGGGATTTTTAAATTTAATTTTCAACTGACATTTTCTTTTTAATAAAAAATGACATTAAAAAAGAGTTTTAAAAATAAGCTTTTCCACATGATCGGTCAACCCCTTTAGTGCTATTTTTTACCCCATTCCTCCAGCTATTCTGGTTGGCAAGCCCAGGTCATTCTTCTTTATTTGGGGAAAGAAAGAGATAGAGAGATAAATATAAGGATAGAAGAGGGAGGGGGAGGGGGGCAAGAGAACAGCTAGCTAGCTACAAATACATATACAATCTTAGCTAATAGTCTGGTTCACAATTCCCGTCTCCCGGCCAACTCGGAGATAGAATAAAGCCTCCCTCACAGCTACCCAAGGGGAAAAGGGGGAGAAAGTCTCGCTCAGCGGCACCCCAACCCTTCCCGTGGAGCTCCCTGGACTAGACCCAGGCCCCAGACTCCTGTGCTCCCAGGTGCTCGGTACCAAGCCATAATTAACACTGGCCTCAAAACCCAATCGCTCCAATGACTGTTTCCCCATTTCAACCAGGCAGACGCCCAGCTTCCAACAAAGGCAAAAATGCGGGATGGGCGTAAAAGCTCTTGCAGTCTCACAGGGCACTTGAGTAAGAGAGAAACCCTGTAAGGGAACGTGAGTGGGGAGCAAGATGAGCTGTCTGCCTGCTGTGGCTCTGGAATAAGGCCGTTATTCGGCGTCCTGGACTCACACCAGATAACTCGGTTGCCCTTGAACACTTATCACCCTATTTTTTTCTTCTCTTTTTTTCCTTTCTTTCTTTCTTTCTTTTTTTTTTTTTTGTCTTTTTGGCATAGCTCCGAAACATGCTAAATTTACAAGTTTTTGAATTGGGATCTGGACAAATGATATGTAGTTCTTTTTTTATTTTTTTTTTTAATTCCAGTGACCTTATTATCCTGTTTTGTTAGAAAAGCATGGTTTTTTCATCAAATCTGAGAAAGGAGCTTCATGCTGGAGTAGGTTCATTTTTACATTTTGTGCCGTATACGTCTCCACTTTGTGTATGTGTGTGATTTTTTTAAGCATTTTATTTATTCATCTTTAGAGGGGAAGGGAAGGAAAGAGGGAGAGAAATACCAATGTGTGGTTGCCTCTCATGCACCCCCTGCTGGGAACTGCCCTGCAACCCAGACACGTGCCCTGACTGGGAATTGAACCAGTGACCCTTTGGTTCGAAGCCCGCACTCAATCCACTGAGCTACACCAGCCAGGGCTATATCTGCACTTTTTAAAACTGAGATGCCTGTGGACAGGCCCCCTTCGGGTTAGGATACCATGACTGGAATGCAGTTCTGGGTGCGAGGCAGGTGCTTTAGTGAGTACTGCTGAGAGTCGAAGAGGTTCAACTCATACAGGCTCTTGGAGGGGACGTAAAGCTGGGATTTTCAAACTCAAATCCTTGGACCTATTGCATCAAAATCACCTGGGACAGCCCTGACTGGTGTGGCTCAGTGGGCTGGACGTCATCACGTAAAGTGAAAGGTCTCAGGTTTGATTCCCAGTCAGGGAGCACGCCTGGGTTTCGGGTTCTGTTCCCAGTCAGGGCGGGTACAACAGGCAACCAATCGATGTTTCCCTTTCTCATTGATGTTTCTCTCCCTCTCTTTCTCCCTCCCTTCCCCTCTCTCTAAAAATAAATAAATAATATCTTTTAAAAAAATTACCTGCGACAGTTTTAATGTACAGATTCTGGGACCTTTCACCAGAGGGCACGATTTCACATTAACTGGTTGGAGCTCAGGAAACTGTTTTTTGTTTTGTTTATTTTTTTTTAATTGTCCAGGTCCTTTCCACTTGCAACCCTGTTTAAGAATTATTGACTTAGGCTGATTAGCAGCAAAGTCGAGAACAGAACTTAGATCTTGTGACCAGAAATTCCAGGATCACTTTCTTGGCTTCTTCATGGGGTCCTTACTCCAAACCTGCCCAGAGTTCGCAGCGCCCTTCAAACAAACAAGATCTTCTCGGGGACCAAGAACAGACTCTCCCCCATAATTCCCTTGTTGGTAAACAGCATGTGCTGTGGTTTCAGTGAGTCCACTGTGAATTACAGAGTCAGGAACTTGGATTATCATCCCAGCTAGGTCAACACAGACCGTTAAACACTGGTAAGGGCTTTTGTAATATTCAAAGGCACCACGTAGCAAAGTGTGCTACACCGGGAGACACAGCTCAATCAATGTTCAATAATGCTCTTTGCAATTACTTGATCACCAAAGGAAATCTGTGCATTCATATAAATTAAGAAAAAACAAAGAACATAGCTTATTGGAAATTGGAAAGCTCAGGGAATTCCATAGCATATAAAAGAATCCCAGGGATATATTTATCCTTCACACAAAACTTACAGATTCATAATTTACGTCTCTCCCACTTGCCTCTTTCTTTTTTCCAACTTTCCGTCCCAGGTTTCCGCAGCTCTGATTAAACAAAACACATTTGCACCGAGGTTGGCTTCAGCGTTCCCCTTCTCTGTGAACAAGCCCCATGTCTTAGAGTGACCTAAAGGCAATGCCAATCTTTCCGTTGAGTTGTCTGAAGGACAAGCAGAGGATGAGGCCAAGGAGGAAGGTGGTTTTTCTTTGTCTTCCTTCAAAAAGACAGCAAAATCCTCTATGAGAGTGTAACATGCAGACGGGGCTGTGATCATCGGCCTACAAGCCAGGAAGGACAGCCGGTCTGATCGGCCCTTTCCAATACTCTGCATGGCTATCCTCTCCCTACAAAGGGAGGCCTCACAGTTTTGCCATGTGCTCTAGGATGAATGGGTCCAGGCCTGCATGTTCAACCTCCAACTTCATCAAGGGTCTGCCTTAGACCCTCTCTCTTCATTGATAGGGAGTCAGTTTCTGATTCTCAACGTAGATTCAAAAATACTATTTCTAAAGGCAAGTATCTTTAAAGTTAAAAAAGGTTATGGGAAAAGGAAAGGATATTCCAGTTAAAATAATGCAGTGACTAATTAAGCTAAGTATCAATATTTACCTTGGAAGAGTGGCATCAAATGGCAACTGTGGGGTTCTGGGTCCAGGTACGAAGGAATGAATAGCCATTTGAACCCCACACAATGCAGCTGCGGAACCTGGAGGAGCACAGAGCGGGGCTGTTTGAGAACTTTGGAGAATACGTACCAGCAGGCGGACTGGGGAAGAAGACCAAGATTCTCTCCGTTTTCTTCCTCTCTTCCCTGTGCTTCTGCAACCCAGCCACCAGGCCACCCCGTGGCCCCCACAGTGGCAACTGAAAGGCCAGCAGGAGAGACCCACAGAAAAAGAAAGCTCTGAGGGAGGGGAATGTCTCCAATCCCGGGAGCCGTGGGCCAAGAACGTGGCCCAAAGCATCCTGATGGCTGTCCTCGCCTGTGCCTGTTTTGCAGCCTTCTCAGGTGGCATTCTACCTGCCTGGCACCTGGTGTTCCAGCCCCTCGTAGGGACAGCTGCCAGTTAGGGTCTTTCCCATCCACCTGGTTAGTGTCCCACTCAAACATCGCTCGGGGGCCTCAGAGACTAAGAGGCATTAGTCTGTTCTTTGACATCAGTTTGTCTTGTTAACTTCTTTATATGGGCAAAGCCCAAATGAAAAGCTCCAGTGAATCTAATAAAAAGGCGGTTTCCCAGCTAATCCCCAAGACCTTGACTTAGAAGCAGAGAGTTAAGGAAAGACGGAGACTTGGAAAGGACCAATTCATTTCTGCACAGCGTCAAGAAGCTATAAAGCCTCCCGAAAATGTCTCTCCTGGCTGAGCTGCAGAATTTCATTTCCGCCTGGCTTTTTCCTTTGCCCCACAACTCAGAAAAGGAAGGGCGGTCATGAATCAGTTATCTCCTCACAGCCTGAACTGTGTTTCTCGAAGAGAGAGGCAGAGGGACAAGCTGACGCAGATGACAACTTGGGGATGTGTCCTTCTGCTCGTGAGTCACCCTTTTCATAGAGACAATGGCAGCTCTGAGAGTGCTGGGAAGGGCCACTCAGACTGACTTTGTGTCTTTCTGTCTGGCTTGTGTACTGAGACTGACCTAGTGATGCCTTGACAGTGAAGGATCACAGTCCCATCTGGTTATGATGCTTTCATAGGGGACTCTGCCACCTTGCTGGCCGCCATCCTTGTGTAGGTGACCATCCAATACTCTCTCTTCACCCAGGCCTTCACTTTGTCAGCTCCCGTGACCACGACTGGCTGTACTAGAGCCACACCCCAGAGCTCCCCACGGCTCCGAAGAAATTATCTTCTGCCTTTGCCCATGATTTCTGGCCCTGCCAGCACCTTCACTTACTCACCAACTGAGTCGCGTCCACCTCCCTGGGTCTCTCCATCACTGCCCAGTATAGCTGTCCTTGCCTGTCTGTCCTCCTTGTCGGCCCCATTGGAAGACCCGGGCTGAAGGTATGGCCCTGTCTCTTGTCCAGGCCTCTCGATGGCTTGCCCCCTGTTCTCCTCCTGTATGTCCTTCGCTGCTTCCGGGCCGCCCTCTGCCTCTGCCCACCCCAAACACTCCAGGACCACGCTGTGAAACACCGTTCACCCGAGCAGAAGCCTGTCCCATCTCTGTCCCACCTGAGGGTCTCTCAGAGACCAGACCTGAGTTTACTCTGGCTTCCTATCTCGGGTGCCCAGCAGGGACCTGGTGGACACACACATTCCCATTCCAGACACGTGTGCTGGATGCACGTGCATAAAGCTTGGAGCTCGGGGAGGGAGCAGGATTTCTTTCCCATCAACCTGCAGTTTGTCCCACCGCACGCATGGCTTTGCCTCTCAAACCTCGGCACTCGTTCAGGACCCCAGGGACGTCCTGCCTCCCGCCCCTACAAAACAGACTGCAATCCTGCATGATTCCGAAGGCACCTGAATTGCTTCAGGGTCATTATTACGAACATCAATTATCCCAACAGCAGCAAAGAACAGATGCGTAAGTTAATGGAGTTTTCCGGATGGCAGAGTGCTGGATAAACAAATCTACTCCACATTATATACAGAGAACTACCCCAACGTGGAGCTAGGTAGTGAGTTTGGAGCTCAGCGGCAGGTGCTGCCATTGCGGGGATTGTAAATCGGGAGAACCCTCCGCCAGCCCTGCACCGATCACAAAAATCGGGCAGCACTGGCCCCGGAGCGACTGCGCAGAACGCCAGCTGAACACCCACCCCCCCACCCCCCCAGATGGGGATCCGAATGCGCAATTAGCATTCCAGAACATACCCGGGGAGTTTCAAAGAGCCAGCGCTGTCATGTCATTACAAGGAGGGAAATCTTATCCCCGCCAGCCTCTTTCATTATCCAGCGCTGTGAAACGCCTTCTGTGAGGCGCTGGGAAGCACTCGACCTCCCCATGTGCCCGCGCCCGTTTCCAGCCAAGAGTCACCGTGTGCTTCTCTCTGGTTTCTTTGAAAACCTCCAGAGCTATTCCCTTTGCTCTTCAGTGAGATTTCATTGCACCTTCGATGCATGATTCTGCATCACACACGATTTGCTCATTTCTATGTGTGGTGTGTGTGTGTGTGTGTGTGTTTTAATGGATTTTATGGGCAAGCCTGCCCCAAACTGCGGTGGCTTCATCTCACGGATTTTGACACATCTGTTGCCTTCAGCAAGGAGACAGACGCTGTGAATGAGATGCAGAGCTCAGAAATACATCCCTGCCCCAGCTTCCGCTCTGACAAAGAGAATCCACCTGCAAGTGTGCTGCTTACAGTGGCTATTTGGAAGGGTAATCGGTGTTTGGGCGGTGCAGTTGCAAACCTAGTCATATTGCAATAATAGGAAAACAGTGAATCTAGCTATGAAATAAATAAATGAAGCCTTGCAGGGTTGTTGAAATTAAATTTAAAAGGGGGAGAAGAAGGTGCATACACCATGTGATGGGGGGGTATCCAAGTAGCCGGTGTGAACAATGTCCTTCATGTGAGTTTCATTCATTCACTTTGTAAATACACGCGTAACTGGGACTTAAGGGGGCATAGCCGCTCTGAGTAATGCAATTTTTCTGCAAAGCATGTTGCAGCTTAATGGACAGGTCTCCGAGGATGGTCCTGGATGTCAGTGTCCATGAAAATGAGTTCCTAAGTATAGTCACCCCCACCCCCACTCACGTGGAGGCATTTGCCCTGTGCCTTGCTGGTGCTGAATAATATATTCATTTGCTTCTTGCTAAAACAAAAAAAAAATAGTGAGAAACCACTGTTGCATATTGATAGCATCCTCAAGGAGCTGTAATTGGAGGGAGGGACACGCTGCTTCTGACCACACCAGGGGACCTCCAGCTGCTGTCTCTCCTTGTTCTGTAGCCAGCTGCAAAAATGCACCCCCAAACCATCAGAGGACCCTGTCTCTATGGTTGGAATGGGAAAATTGAAGACTATCTGCTGGACAAAAGGGGGACTGGCTTGCCAGGGTGCCACTAAGTATTTTCACAGAGCGCTAAGTGTAACCTGATTAAAATGACTCGCCGGGAGGAAAGTGTTTGCTCTGCAGTCTGTTTCTATGGTGTTCGGGTAGCATCCCGTGCACGCGTGTTCTTCTGCATTTAAATATTTAACGTAGGTGTGTACAGACCAACGTCACATGAGGCAGGCTCCAGTGCTGGAGGGCAGCACCGAGCTGCCATGGAGACAGTGCACACAAGCAAACCTCCACTCCAGCTCCCACGAGAGCATGCATCAGAGCACCGTCCGGTTTTCTGGCTGAAGACTATCCCTGTCTATGAACAAACTGCATCTCACGCATCCTTCCCTCTGTCTGACCTTACGCCAGTGCCTTGCTGTCTTAGCCACAGTAGCTTTGTCGGGGAGTTTGGAATTCAGAAGGCACAACTCCTCCAACAGTTTTCCTCTTCTGCAAGATTGCGTGGGCTCTCAAGGGCCCTTTAAATTCCATGTGAATTTGAGGATTGGCTTTTCTATTTCTGCAAAACCACAGTGGTGTGATTTTGTTTTGGACTCATGGAAGCTATCATAAGAGGCGCCGAAAAACCCACTCCTCACCTAGACAGGGCTGGCTCTGTCGGAATCTGCCTGGGTAGCCACTCAGAGGCTCTGGACCATATTAGGGTTGAAGCTGCCTGGGGAAGGCTCGCCGGGTAAATTAAGGTTAATTTTGGTCCATTTAACTTTTTCATCCCGCACGGCTACCCGCTACCCACTGCCCACCCCGAAGCCCTGGGGCAGGCAGCTGTGTGCACGTTGTATACAAACAGCTTATTGGAGCCAGGGCGGGCAAAGAGGACTCTGCCCTTCAAATGTTATCAATCTGTGCTCCCATCACCAATGCTGCTTCTGGTTTTAGAAGTACAGAGAGGTGGGCAGCCATGGTTGTGGCAACCCCCCCCCCCAACCCTACCGCCAACCCTGGCTGGCTGAAGTGACTTCCAGGGGATTTAAAGGGCCAGCGCCCTTTACTTTCTTCCCTGCATTTTTCTCCACCCCCCCCACTTGGGAGCCCCTTTGGGGAGGATATAACAGACTAGGACATTCCAAAGCCATCACATATGGAGAGGAAATTAGAAAGTCATCACCCGGGCTCAGAAACGACCTCAGAAGATCTTAAGTTTACATACACTTCATGCTAATCCTATGCTCAGAAAGAGCTGGCAGCAATTAAATAAATAAATAAATAAATAAATAAATAAATAAATAAACAAACAAACAAAACAAAACAATGGAAATCCATGTGGAAGGGGAGATCTCCAGAATGACCGTATTATTAGATTCAAATATCCAGTTTTCAATGAGAAATCATAAGGCCTACAAAGAGGAAAATGGCCCATTCAAGGGAACAAACAAAACTCTAACAAGATGAACTAAGAAAAAAAAAAGAGAAAACTCCAATTATTAAAATCAAAATGCAAGTGGACACGTCACTGCCTATTCTATAGAAATAAAGAAGATTATAAGACAGTCATGGACCAATTGTAGGTACAACAAGCCAAAGTGACCCTATCTCCCCGAGGCCTTGGCCACTTAACGGTCATGTCCCAAACTTGGCCATGTGCCTGCCTGCCTGCCCTGCCCTGGGGTGGGAGGAATGACAAGAATCCTGGGACTCCACGCACATGGTTTGAAACCTCCCGAGTAACGATCTCTTTAAGGCCTTACTTATACTGATACCCCATGACGTATGAATTAGGAGCCAAAAGAGCAACGCTCATTTTAATAAGCCAGAATTCAATAACAGCCATATTCGTAACAATACACCCCAGCCGGTCTAGCCTGTCTTCTTCACTCAGGCTATTGCAGTAGTTCTATGGCTAATAGAAGCCTTTTTAAAATGCAAAACACTCCTTTCAAAACACGTTGATGAAATTGCAGATCCTCAGCTAAAACAGCATCTCTCTTTCCTCTGTCTGTGCTACGCCAACAGTCTTTGAAGTGGGGGTCCTACCAGGTGACTGTACCTTGCAGTAGATGTGGAATCAGCGCTGTGGTACCCAAGGGGGTGTCGCAGGAAGCCCTGATCAGAGCGGAGTGTGGGCTCCGGAATCCCTGATGGCGTTCATTACAAACACCAGAGCCTGTCAGATTCTAAAGCAGAAAGTGGATGGTGTGCCCAGAGATATTCATGGCATCCACGTGGGGGTCGGCTCGAGAGGCAGAATCAAGTCACCCGGAGAGCATTTAACACAGGCAAATCTGTCTCTGATAGTCACTGGATCTGTGCAAATCTGGGACTGGGTTAAGTTCCATCTGGGTTTCTCTAACATGTGGCTTCCTTTATGGCATGCTCGCCTGGCCAGGTGAGAAAGAGTGAGTTACAGCAGGAGGCAGCCAGTGAATTAAAATCTCACTCAATATCTGCTTTGAGGGTAATGTAAGGAGAGAGGCTGGGGGTGGAGCTCTAGAAGCTGGTAACGTCTCAGCCGGAGATGAACCCAGAAGTAAAATTTTGAGAAGTGAGTCACATTTGAGACCAACAATCAGCATGGGGTCCATTTAAGGTCCAGAAGTAGGTCATTTGGAAAAGACCAGGCCTGTAGACAGCATAGTATAAGCGAGAAGTCAGTCCATCGGCAGCCAGCCAGGGGCTGACTCGGAGGAGGTCCCAGAATCATGTGACTGTGTGTGTGTGTGTGTGTGTGTGCGTGTGCGTGTGGTGGGTGGTAGAGAAGAAGCTCCATTTGGAAGAACAAGAGCCAGCCCTGGCTGGTGTGGCTCAGTGGATTGAGCACTGGACTGTGAACCAAAGGGTTGTTGCTTCGATTCCTAGTCAGGGCACATGCCTGGGTTGTGGGCCAGGTCCCCAGTAGTGGGCATGCAAGAGGCAACCATACATTGATGTTTCTCTCCCTCTCTTTTTCCTCCCTTTCCCTCTGTCTAAAAATAAATGAATAAAATCTGTAAAAAAAAAAAAAAAAAAAAAAAAAAAAAAAAAAACAGAACAGAACCACACCAAGTGACCCGCACTGGAGTGACCTCCCAGTTGAGCTTCCATCCTATCACATAATAGGGTCACAGTCCAAGTCCTGGCATGGTGTACTGGGTCCTCCAGGATGGACCGTGGTTAAACCACAACCCCTGCCCTTCCTGCCTCTGCAGAGATTGCCCGCTGTCCCTGCCTCACTGCCTCTCTGCTCACACTCTGCCACTGCCCCAGCCCACCCTCCTCTCTGTGCAAGAGGGGCTTCCTTACCCCATGGCACAAGGGGAGGTCATGGCCTCTCTCACCACGCCCACCACATGGTATCATTCTCCTGACTCTATCTCAGATGCTTTAATAAAAGGTAGAATCGATTCAAATACTTGGATTACAACAAGTATTGGATTGTCTCCTCACCTGACAGTGGAAGGAGATTGGGACAAAGGTCATCAACCAAATTTCCAGTGTATTTTACTGGAGCTCTGCTTCTTGCCCCAATGCAGACGGTGACACCAGTGTGACAACCACCCATGGGCTGGGTCCATGAGCACGTCCAAGTCCACAAAGAATTTGCTTTTGTTTACTTGTTACATTTGGCAAAGGATGTTCCCTATGTATGTAAGTTCTTCTAAAAAGCAAGCTTCTTCCACATAATAAAATGGAAAAGGTAATAATAATAATAATAATAGGGATAATAATTTCATTAGAAGCCAAAATAAAATTGAAAAAGGGAATAGCCAGCCCACCAAGTTGCTCTCATTCCAAGAACACCTACCTGCTGGCCTTGTCCAAGACGCACCCGCTCCGGTCACAGCCGCTGGGGCGCAGGCCAAGCCCCTCCCTGCCTGCTCCTCTGCATTAGGGATTCTGTTCATGGTTCACAGGGGGTTCAATCACACACCACTGGGTGTTGATCTCCGGATGCCTGCAGGCCTGCAATCTGTGCTACAACTTCATCCCTCCCAGAAGGAAAAAAAAGAGAGAAACATAGAAAAGGAAGGACAAGACAAGAGGGCGGAACCAACACAAGCATCTGTAGCCAGTTAATTGGGCCCTCGTGGGCCACCAGCAGGCACAAAATTAAATCGGAACCTGGCTCCAGGCTCTTTCAGGACCGGCCCGCCCTGGGTCTCTGGGCTCTTCCCCTGCCCCCTCCCCTGGTTCCCATTTTTAAAGGACCTAATTAAGAGTCTTTTGGAAGGATCACAGGCCAGTTTCCGTCGGAAAAGAATAAGGTATTTTGCCTCCGAACTGGAGACGCTGTTAGAAGTTGGTAATTAGTAGGACTTGTTAATGGAGTTTGGCTGTGATTAAGCAGTGATTGAGTGTGGGTTTGGTGCCTGTCGGTGGGTGAGCCTGGGAGGGGGAGAGCCGTTTAATGAGACACCTGTTGCTGGGAGCCCTCTGGAGTTTGTTGCAGCTGATTGGCACTTGGACACCACGCGTTCAGTGGGGGGAGCAGGGCTAAGCCTGTTAGGTGGTTGGCACAGTGGCAGAATCCACTGCTCCCGGCAAGTCAGGGCTGGCCGAGTTTCCCGAGCGGCCCATCCAAGGCTGCAGGGACCTGATCCCATGCGATCCCATGGGTTGAGTGGCACTGGGCTCTGACTCCCAGGTGGGCCTGAAAGAGGGTGCTGCCCATACGAGGTCTTCCATGGTGGCCCCTGCACCCCACCCAACATCAGGCTGGGCAATGCACACTCCTCCCCTCATCCTGTCCCCAGTGTGTAAGAGGAAACCAAGGCAAACAAGGTTGTGTAGTCTTCCCAGGCTCAGACAGGCCACCTCCAGCACTCAGCACGCCGTGCTCAGGGAAAGCACCCATCCAGCCTTCAGAGGGCCCCCAGGGAGCGTGTTCAAATGCCGATTCTGACTGAGTGGGGCTGCGGTGGGGCTGGAGGGACCACTGTCCCAGACCTTGACTGCTGCTAGGAGGACGTCAGAGTTCCAGATCCATCTCTCCACAGGGATTCAGGGTGCATGCTGGTGAACATGGGGTAAGGGACTGTCTTATGGCAGAAGGCCGCAGGACATGCAGACAAGGCTTATGGAAATCTTTTCTTTTAACTGTTAAAATTTTCAAGTACCCAAAGGTGCTGCATCTCAAGGATCCCGCATGAAAACAGAATACGCAAGATGCTTTAAGAGGGAGTGAGTAAACAGCAGATCTGAAGACAGACGGGTGGGGAGGAAAGCCCAGCTCTGCTAGAAGCCACCGCGTGGCCTTGGACCAGCGGCTTATTGCGTTGGGGCCTCCGGTACTCCATTAATAACTTGAAAGCAGTTGTGTCATCTTAAAAGATCGCTAGGCTAGTGGGACAGAGGTAGGAGAAGCTCCTGGTATAAGGCAGGTTCCGGAGAGGCATCTTCTTGAGCACTGATGCACAAGGCCCAACCCCACCAGCGCGGCCATGGTGGGCGCCTCCAGCATCAGCACCTTGGAGAGCTCCCACCAACCCACCTCCTGACACCGAAAGAGCTTGTGCATGGGCCATCACCTCCCACCAGCAGGATCAGACGAGAGTGGCACCAGTCCTTCCACACACCCATGGCCCTGCCTGATCCAGCCACTACCATCCCCCCGCTGGCCTTGCTTCCCAGCACGAACCTGCCAGCTCACTCCGGCCAGCGTCTCTGACTCCCACATTAGTCCCTGCATGACGAGCCCGGGTCTTGCTGCTCCCCCACTTAGAATGCTCTTTCTCCAGCCCTCCACCAGGCTCACCCTGTCACCCCATCACTGCTCTGCTCAAACCCAAGAATGTTTCACAAACGGTTGTACATAAACTTGCAATTCACCCATGCCTCTGGTGCTTCTCACCACCTCGCCTTGCTTTATTTTCTCTGCAGCACCGATTCGCACTAACACATTGGATTTGGTTGTTCCTAACCATTTCTATCTTGCTCCCTCCCGCTGGCCTCATTTTGCTCCTTGACGAATCGCAAGGGCCTAGAAACACTACCTGGTACACCATAAAAAAGATGGTGAATAAGTGATAAATGAATGAATGAGTTCTTGACACACAGTAGGCCCTGCATGACTGTTTGTTGAGTGACCGAATGAAATTGGGCCTTCTTCCTGATGTTGCTGTGCAGTGAATGGTCCACCAACCCTCTTGGGACCGTCTAGCCAGGACAGTGACATTCTGCACGTGCCAGATTTTGCTCCATGTCAGCTCCACACAGAAAGAGCCACATGCCCTAAGGGGGCAGAGTCCCCGGCTAAAACAGAGCCTGGTCCAAATGGAAAGCCCCACCCCCCATGCCTTCTCCCCTGGTAACCAGCCTTAGCCACTGAGACAGTGTGTGGAGGAGGCAGGCTTCCTTGGGAGTCCACCAAGCTTAACCCCAGCAAGAACTTGGAGCCAGGTCAAGGGGGCCTGAAAACATCCACAGAGGCCCTGCCCCTGGCCAATGGGATGGAGGACTGAAAGCCCCACCCCCAGCAGAGGGTCTGCAGCCTTGGCCCAGGAGAGCCTGCCCATCAGGAGGCCACACTACACACCACTCACTGTTCAGGGATGCGGGATTATATGGAAGTTAACCGTGTTCCCATAAATTGCATATCTAGTTCACATTCCAGAGAGTGGATTTAATTATGCTCAGCTGATCCTTTAGTTTTTTCCCTCAAGTTCCAAATTAAAAACCATCCAGGCTCTCATTTTCAAGGGTTATGTGGCACTGATGGATACTTACTGATTTTATAATTAAGATCCCAGTGCAAGCCTGGAGTTGGCAAAACCAGAAACTCCAGCGGATGGCCTGACGCAGGCCTCTACCTTTCAAGGTGCATATCCATTGTATTCCGGTGCAGTACAGCGTTGAAAACACCACACAGCCCACCTCATCCAGTCCTGAAAGGTGTGCATGGTTCTGTCCGTTCTTACAGACAAGGAATGTTGGGAAATTAGGCAGCTCAATCAGCCTACTAGAACCGCCAAAACCAAGTGCCAGAAGCTGGGCGGCTTCAACCACACAAATTTATTTTCTTGTGGTTCCGGAGGCTGCAAGTCCAAGATTGAGGTGTTGGCAGCTTTGGTTCCTTCTGAGGCCTCTCTCCATGGCTTGCAGATGGCACCTTCTCTCTGTGTCCACACATGGGCTTTCCTCTGTGTGCTTAGCCCGGGTGTCACTCTGTGTCCCCAGAGTCCCTCTTCGTTGAAAGACACCAGTCTGGTTCGGTCACAGCCACCCTATTGGGTGGTTTTCACTCCATTGTCTGCACAGAAGTCCCCTCCTGAGGCATGGAGGGTCAGGCCTCAGAACAGACAGATTTGGTGGTGGGGACACAGCTTGGACCACAGCAGGGGTCACGACACTCTGGTGTGCCTGGGACACTCCGTGTGTGCTCACTGTCCCAGTGTCATTACTCCAGAGTGCCCTTTCACTCTCAAAATCATCCCTGTTGGATTGGTCGATCCTGTGTGCACCGTTCTGTCCCTGTGGGATTCACAAAACAGGAAAAGAACAGATGGAGTCTCAGCTCCACTCCATGCACCAAGTCTGCCCACCCCTCCTGCCTCTCAAATAGTCTCTATGCACAAGTTTGCGGCTCCCCCATGGGAAATGCACCCATCCGGCACTGTGCGGGGTCCAGGCAAAGAATGCGGATGGGTGTGGGGACTGGGGTAGGCAACACGCAGTGCCTGCAGCTGGCCACGGACTCCACAGTGGCGTGTGGCTTGCCTGGATGAATGCAGGCAGATGGGGCCTCTTCTCTCCCTCACTTTTCACTTTCATTTTGGCTGACCACTTTTGTTCCAAAATGAAGAACACTCTTCGATGGCAAAGGGAAGGCTGAAAGCAAGGGCCTGTGTCCAGGAGGATGCTGCGCAAGTCCACCACGACGGCCCAGCCCGAGCCCCATGCCAGGATTCTGCGGTTGTTTACCACACCCTCACCCCGCCAGGAAGGCCCGGCAGCATATGGTGCTTCGCTCCTCTCTCCAGCATCTTCCATGGCATATGCATGAGCCTCTTCCCTCCTGGGGTCCGTGAGCCGGCCCCTCACTGGGCCTGCGGCTGCATCATCCAACAGACTACCAGTTGCATATTGCCGGCCTCTGCCTCTGCTGCGAGCCGGCTCAGCCTTTTCACAGCTCATTCAGAAGAAGCAAAGCCAGTGCCCTGCAACCGTGAACTTGATAGGTTTTGTCGGGGCAGGAAGGAGGGACGACTTGGGGAAAGTGTACAAATCCCAAGGGTGAGCCAGACTTTGTCAACCTGACTTACTCTCTTCCCATGGATCATGATAAAATGAAAATAATGCCTAGAGCTCCATACAGTGTGCACTAGCCGTGTGCCAGGCTTTGGGCCAAGTTCCAATCAGACCATTCACACAAACCCGTGAGGCTTGTCTCCCAGGCAGTGAGAGGCGCATTTGAACTTGGGTCAGCCTCTTTCTCTACAGCTCTTGCAGCCACATTACTGGTTTTGACCGTTTGTGTAGATCACTGAAAATGAGCTTCCCAAAATGCTTAATAACGCCAATTTTGCACTTCAAAATGACTCATTTTTGTCTATGCTAAAATATCCTAAAGTGCTTTCCAAGGGATCCATCTTCCACAAAACATTAATGCGTGCCCCACCTTCCTGCCTTGACCTTCCCCCACGTTTCCCAGGCTGACAGAAGCCTTCCTCTTCCTGAGAACCTCACGGGCCTGGTCCCCTGGACAACCACCTGGACGTCCAGGCCCTGCTCAGCTGTGTGCCCCATTATTACTTGGCAGAAGCATTTCCTCTTCTAACGAGTGGTGGACAATTTTCTGAGCCCACTAGGACCTGCCTCAAACCCCAGCCCAAACCCTATCATGCCACCTTCCACCTGCCCCTACTTCAAGGCCAAGGCCAAGGCCAAGCCCTCCCAACCTTCTCCTTGGCCAGTGAGCATTCCTGCTCCTGCTGTCATCCATCCCAGCTCCCCAGTGAGCACCTGCCTGGGCTCTGGCTGTGAGCAAAGCACATTAACACTAATTCCGCTCAGTGCTGACCATCACTTTTTAACCTGGAAACAGTTCTCGGCCCTCCTCACCAGCTAAGCTCCATGTGGCCACTGCCCACCCCCCACGCCTTCATTTAAACTAACAGCACCTGCCAATGAACTGTGACCATGACACCCCCACCCCAGTCTAGCCACAACCCTCCTTTTCATTTTGGCCTTCTTCTAGGGTGACTGACTTGTCCCCACTTTTCTGGGACGTTGCTGGTTTGAGCACAGACATCCCACAGGACCCAGGCAAACCTGGACAGCTGGTCAACCCACCTACCTGCCCCAGCGTGGATTAAGGTTTTTCTCCCTAATTCTTCATCCTTTGCCTGAAATGGCGATCGAAAGCCAGTGGGGTGGCAATGATGGGAAGCTTCTGTGCCTAAGGATCTGGTAGAGCTCTTTCTTATTTTTCCAAAAATGATGATCTTTTTTGTTTTAAAGCCAAGTAGCGTTGATTTCTAACCTGTATCAACTACAAGAAAGGAAGGTTTCCACTTTTTCCTTCTGATGATGTCACATTACATTGGTTTTCTGGAAGCTGTTATATAGAGAGAAGCTCTCTCTAGAGAGAGAAAACTCTCTCCCTCTCTCTCTCTATATATAAACACATATACATATAAATATATATACACATATTATATGTAAAATACATATATATGCATTTAAACAGCTTTTCATTGTTCTTTATACTGCACTATATTTGCTACTTATTGCTTAAATATGTGTGTATACATACATGTGGGGAGAGAGAGGTAAAGATCACCACCACCCCAAGGCAGCCTGCCTGGTAGCCCAGGGAAGCCCGCAAGCTGGGAGGAGGCGGGGCAACCACCGGCCCCGCCCTCCCCATCCACAGTCAGGATTCTGCAGCGGTCCTGGATAAACTGAACTAGCGTGGCCTGCCTGCTCCCAGGCCAGTTAAACAGCTCTTTGAGAGGAAGGCCTGGTGCTTGAGGCTCCTGCTGTGTGTTCTGGGCCAGTAGAGGCACAGGAAACACCACAGATTCCTAAGTCATTTTGAGAATTTACACAAAAGGACAGCCTGGTTTGCATCATCTCCTTTCCAAACACTGGACAACTCGGCACACCACAGAAAATGGTGTTTCTCCAAAATTCAACATCGCTGGTAAAATTCCTTCAATAACATGGAGGCCCCACGTACTGTGTCTTGTCGGCGGGGACATCGGTGTCCCCTGCTTAGACACATGTCCTCCTAGGAAGTGGAGGGTTACCCCGCCCCCACCCCCATCAAACGGTGGACGGTTTACACTCACGTTCTGAGGACTTGAATACTTCTCCCGGATTACAACCACTGCCCTAACTGTACAATGGGCAGCTGCTGTGTTTTCAAGTTAATCACAGGTAACAAAGAACGGGGAGGTACTAGGAGATTAAAAAGTAATTTTAAAAAAGTAAGACAAAGAATACAATAATAGCAGCACTGGCTGAACATGCACACGGTTCTGTCCTTCGCTCCTTCCTTCACGCTCTTCTTACAGCGCTTTTTACCCAGCGATGGGAATGAGCATTTGCTAAACAAGGTGGGAGACACATCTGCCCTTAGGCAAAGCCAAGAGCTCCCTTCTGCACCTCGTGATACTTTAGTAAGTTAACCATGGGCTCATACACATAATTCTAAAATATCAGATTACCTAAATAAAGGCAAATTAATTCCCTTTTTTAATAGCAAAAGGAAGAGCATGGAAAAAGTGTTTGATAAACAAGGAGGCAAGGAGAACACTCTTGGACTCCAGTCTCTGGTTTGGCCTGGACTAGTTCTGTGACTGTCAATACACTCAGGGCATCTCCTGGAGACTCAGTGCCCATGCCAGTGTGTGGCAGAGGTAGACCAGGTGAACTGAAAGTGCCTCATAGCCCTACGGGTTCATTCATCTATAAGAAGGAAAAGAAATAGGAATCAATTAATTAGGGTTAACTAGGATATTACTTGTTTCTAAATTTCCAGTCTTAGAGAGCACTATAGAATTAGGATTTGAATCACAAGCCTGGTGCTTGGCTGCTGTCCCCTGCCTTCCGAGGGTCCTGATTTCTTAACCAGAGGCGACCAGAGGCAGGAGGAAATGCTTGGTGCTCCACGAAGCTGATGGAGAATGCAGGCCACCTTTCACAGCTGAAGAAGAGTCAACATTTCCACTTTGAGGTGGAAGAAGAGAATTCCATTGCCTGAGCCCTGCGCTGGATGCCATGTTTGCCCGGGGGGCAGGCACACAGAAGTGTCTTTAGAGGTGGCAACAAGACTGAAGATTTGGAGCAGCAATCAAACACACGGTAGAATTGGGTTATGACTCCCGCACCATCTGAGAGAGGACGAATGAGGAAGGTGTCGAATTAAATGACTCTTAAAACCAGTGACCTGTTGGTGTGTGGGATGCCTACCTGCTGGCCCAGGTAAAAATCAAGTCTCATCTCCCAAACATCATGTATGGAGTGGAGCTTATTAAAACCAAACAATAACAATTAGTTGTCCTGGTATAAAGCCTACTAATCTGGAGCATAATATCAAGTAATACTTTAATGTAATTCATATTGAAAACATAACATGATTTATTATTAGTATTGTGGTCATTAATACTTTTTAAGCAGTGTGCTAAGTACATTCTAGAAATCATGTCATTTATTACCCCTAGTAACCTATATGAGAGGTTCTATTATGGGTCTTATTTTCCAATGGGGAAACTGAGGCACAGGCAGGGGACATAGTCTGCGCCTTGGTACATAGCCGAGCTCTTCTAACCCCTGAGCATACCAGCTGGATCCAGTTCCTACTTTTAATACTAAAGAAATCACAATTTAAAAAATAACTCCAGAGTATGTTTCCCTATAATATAATAGTGAATCTAATTGAAAACCGACTGCATCGAAGTGCTTTGTACTTCTGATCATCAGCAAACAAGTGAACTGCTCCATTTCTGGAGAGTCACAATCTGGGAGCACTCATTCATCCCTGTTAGAATTCATTCTGAACTTGAAAACTACAGGCAGGGTGTCTAACCACACAACTTTAAAGGTGGGCGGGGGAACGCATCTTTTACACACCGCCCTTTCTTGCAGTTCTAAAACCTGTGAACAACAAAATGGTTTTTCTCCCTCCCCAGTTGCTGGCAGGGATGCAGCTCCCAGCCGCCTGTGAGAGATCTCTGCTCAGAACAGGCTGCAGGGGCCGCTGCCTGGCTTCTGCCCCTGATGCTTCCGGAACAAGTTCCATGGAAACCAGGCTTGACAGGCTCCTGGGGGGGCCCTGACTGCCTGATGAAGACATCACAGACCAAACGGAGCATTTAAATGCCATGCTGGCCGCTTTACATCCATCCCTTAGCATGCAAATAACCTCCTGTTCTGCCTCTGGGTTTTTTTCCTATTGCAACACAGGACTCAGTGGAAGCCAGTCGCCAATGACTTTAGTCAGTGGCTGTCTCTTATTTCTAGGTGTTGAGAAATGCTTCAAATTATCACCGTGTAATGAGGTTCCACAGTTGTTCCTTTACTCTGCCCGAGGGCCGATGTCTGATTTGGGGTGCCCTTCCCTCTATCCTGTGGGTTTTCAGTATGTGCTGATAAGTTTGTGCTTTGAACTTGCTAAGAATTACAAATGGGAGCTAAGACTGTGTGTGTTATGTATTATCACGTATTAGGGCAGTGACTTCACCACAGGAAGCTGAATGGGGGAAAGACAGATTCTAAGATTCTACTGGAGGCATTTTTGCCAGATACTGTTCTCAAAATAAGAAGAATCTGAATTTTTTCCCACCAAATTTCTCACCTGAAGGAGATAGATGTTAAATAAAGCACATGTGTATAACCTTCACCTCTACATGGATATTTTAAACTTGAATAGATTTTCAAAACCATATACCTGCACCCTACTGTAAGATTTAAAAAAAAAAAATCTTAAGGCTGTTGGAAGTTAGAAGCTTCTGTCGGAAAACTGTATTGGGATTGTACTTAAAAAAAGAAAAAAACTTTTTCATTCTTAATGCTGCTGCACTAATGACAAATACGTAATTTCTCAAAATGGTCCAGATTGCCCTGACTGGTGTGGCTCAGTGGGTTGGGCATTGTCCTGCAAAGTGAAAGGTCACGGGTTTGATTCCCAGTTGAGGCACATGCCTGGGTTACAGGTTTGGTCCTGATTGGGGTGCTACAAGAGTCAACCAATCAATGTTTCTCTCTCACATTGATGTTTCTCTCCCTCTCTTTTTTGGAAGGAAGGAAGGAAGGGGGAAGGAAGGAAGGAAGGAAGGAAGGAAGGAAGGAAGGAAGGAAGGAAGGAAGGGAGGGAGGGAGGGAGGGAGGGAGGGAGGGAGGAAAGAAAGAAAGAAAGAAAGAAAGAAAGAAAGAAAGAAAGAAAGAAAGAAAGAAAGATCCAGATCCAAGAAAAGTCTGCCTGTAGCTGACCCCACCCATGTATGAAGCTGAAAACTAGCATGAGTTCGTTTTGAGTCCCAATAGAACCCTTGTTCTCATCAAACACTGAGCAAAGATCTTTAACGCTAAAGTTCTTTCTGTCTGATACATTATCTAGTGAACGATCAGAGTTCCCCCTTCACAAACACAGCTACTTCCTGCAAGTTCAAAACAGGTCATGCTGTCTGGACATTTTTATGCCTCTTTCAATAAGATCACCTCCTCCACGCCCATGTTCCAATGCCATCCCACTAACAATGATGACTAACTTTATTCAGAAGTGTCCGATGCATTTCCCCTGAGATTCCCATCTCTAAGACATTTATTACTTTGCACAGGCTGGACTATAAAGTCAGAATGTTTTGATCCCCCCATGATGTTTCTCTGCATTTTATCATGGTTTTCTACTTGAAATTTGTTATTTGGATAAATTTCTTGCCACCTAAACTACAAGCTGCATGAGAGGAGGAACCATCTCTTTACCTGCAAAGACGGTACCCCCTGATTTTATAGCCTTCCAGCACCTTGCACACAGTAGTTGCTCAATAAATAGAAATGGGAGGGAGGACCCAGAAACTGACCCTCTGGGAATACCTCCAACACAGGGTGTAGACAGATGCTCATTAACAATGAAAGGCAGGATCGACATTACACACTCACCAACAGAGGAACGATGGCATAAACATCCATCCCGTGCAAACCATGGATCACCACATATATAGAAACATGTAGAACACACACAGGCACTTCATACTGCAAAAACACGTTAGATAAAGAAGGTATGGAAAAATGTCTGTGATATTATTATGGACATTTAATAATGTTAATTATTAAATTTAATAATATGGAAAATGTTAATAAGAAAACTTGCCAAAAAAATGTGTAATATGCTCCCATTTTTAACAAGAACATACATATATACTATATTTGGAACTATAACATATTTTTAGGAATTGCAAATGTCTGAAAGGGTGTATGCGGTGTGCTCTTGTAATATTTCTGGGAAAGGGAATGTGGCAGAGAAAAGTAAGGAATTTTGCTTCCTTATATATTTTCCTGCTTCTGATCTTCTTTACGCCCAGTATAGAAGGTTAAGAAAAATAAATGTTATCTAGATGAGTAAATGAATAAAAATTGAAAGAATGAATGAAATCTATGTAACCAACAGTTAAATCTGTGTGCCTATTCTGGTTATCAGGACAAGCTAAAGAACCCAGTCCTCTCCTGGAATAAAAACATTACAGAGAAGACAGCTATTTACTGACAGGCAACACAGCAACCTGCAAGCTACCCATCTGGGAGTTCTCAGATTCCACCCCTGGCCCATTGGCTACCTTCCCAGCTGTGCGGCTACATAGCTTCCTATAGCACGCTTTTCTGATTTATCTACGGTAAGGTTGGGTGGCCCACAAGATTCCAAAACTCCTCCGGATTGTAAATTTCTCACCCACTTTTTAAGCAAGAGAGAAAAAGAAAAAGAGCATGGAAGTGATGATGAGGGTTCCGAACTGGGCAAAACATTCAAGATGTTACTTGTGCTACGCTTAGAAGACAGGTAGGTAACAGCATGTGACTATTTAAAAAGGAGGGTGGGGGAGAGCTTAGGAGGTTAATGTTCATTTTATACTTTGCTTCACGATAGGAACTTAGTCTTTCATCTGCATTCAACCCCACCTGACCTCCTAGGGATGAGGGAGCACTTGTTACAGCATGAAATTTCAAACACCCAGATGATGGTCCATTTGGAACAGATTACACATCTGCTTTGTGTCAGCGAGCCCTCCCGAACCCACATGGCATCCATATGTGGCCGGGTCTCACTTATGGGTCCAGTTTTCTTCCCCTTGAGGGAGAGTGGGAAAACACGGCAACAGTTTATGTAGCACAGAAGTCTTTCTGAATATTTTCTCTTTCTCTCTCTCTCTCTCTCTTTTTTTTTTTTTTGTCACTTTTCTACATTGGAAACCAGAAAGGCATACGATGGTTGATCAGCAAGTCATGTCTATTAACGATGTCATCACGGGAGCGGACCTGGATCTCATCAACCTGATATGTAGCTGCTTGTCTCCGAAACCATATTGATCCATGAATTTCACTTCAACTATGTCACGGATAGAAGACCAGGAGGGTCACTCTGATATAGTCTAATGAAAAGAGCTGGTTTTTTATTTTCCAGCCTTAGCTTCAAAAAAAAAAAAAAAAAGGCAACTTCTTTGAATCATGACATCCTATTAGACACAAAGGGGCCGGCAGTTTTCATTGTCCCTAGTGAAATTATATACAGTTCCTTTTACGATTTCTGACAGAGGATCTTAATTAGACCTTAGGAAGGACGAGTTCATTTGTTCAGCCAACTCTGAAAGACGATCTTCCCCACCTAATTCTACTTGAAAATCAATAGCCCCAGCTTCGCCTTGAGTAGCCCCAAAGAGGCATCCCCACCGGGCCCTCTCCCAGGCCCCTGCCTCTAGTATTCATTACCCAGGTATGTCTTTGTTCCTCTGGCAGAGCTGCAAAGAATGGTGTGGCTGGTGAGTGCCGGGAACACCGGGAAAGAAAAAGTTTCCAAGTGGGGAGAACGATGGAAAGGATGTTGTTTTCTCCCTTGAACAGGGAAGCTGGGGAATTTTGGCATCCGCCGTCAGAGGGGCTGATGGGACGAGGCAGGCGATGGGCCAGCCTGGTGAGTTCTTCGCTGTGCGCCCACCTGCCACAAACTCCCCTTCCGCCATCACGCTTCCTCTCTGGTGCCTTTGACTGGGACCCCCAGCTTCCCCATTGCAGCTCCTCAGACTGAACCAGTCTTCTCCAGCTGAGCAGAGGGACCTTTTCCTCCAGCCCGACCCACACCTGCCTACCCTGTGTGGCCCCTACATGCACAGGCTGAAACAGTGCAACAGTTCAAGTAAGAACTGCTGTGTAAGCATGGCTACAGGGGCTTCCGGAAGTAAAACACCCAAGACACCTCTTCCCAGGTCCTGTCTGACACACCCGGCACAAATCTGGGCACAGCCTGGCAAACTGAAATCCTGGATGCTAAGTAGCAATGGACCAGCGTTGGCCCCCACTGTCCTGCCCCCGGAGAGCAGACACTGTGGAGGCTGACGGAAGCGTGGGGAGCTGCCAGAGGCGGCGGGTTGGGTAGGCACCTTATCACAGGGAAGGTGGGCCTTTCGATGACTCCATGAGGACACCCCACCACTTACCCATAGAACTGAGCCCACCTCTCCTAGAGCCCTTCTGGTTCAGGGCACAAGGACAGGGGTGCCCACTGTCTGTCTGGGGTGCCCTGCAGTGACACGGCCTGCTTCTCTCCTCTTGGACTATTCGGTGACTTAAATCTTTCAGGGACTCAGCTAAGGTGTTCAGCTTTGTCACACGTTTCAATGCAGTGAGGGGAAAATAAGTCACCACTGTTCTTGAATGCCAGGCTCATACAAGTCTGACTGCTTTCCCCAGATTCTGAACTTGGAAGCGTTTATTCAAGTGCACAGCAAACCCATGCTGTGCTCACTTGTAATGAAAACATTGCCCGCCTAAAAATTCTATTTGGCAAAACCCCTTAGTCCAGTTACCTTTGGGAAAACCTTCCTGATTTTGTTCGGTCCCACCTGGTCTCCAGACCGTTGTCCTCAATTCACACCTTTCTTCCACACGTATGATGGACCCACCTGTGCAAAGGAGCCAGCTGAATGAATGAGGTAAGTGGGAACTGAATTACCTGGTTTCTGATAAATAAGCCAATAGTTGGACCTTCAAACGGAAGCGTTGTTCCTTTCCAACAGTGTGGGTTTGTGGAGTTCCTCCCGTCCCCTCACCCCACCTACACCTGTCCATTCATTCAGGAGCCAGATTTCCCTCGTTTTACTCACATCGGGGCACGTCACCGCACTCATCTTCTGGAAACCTGCTGGATGGCCAGAAGACCTCACTCATGTCCACACTGTGTCTCTGTCTTCCTGCAGGATTTCGACACATTCTTCCAACTTGTTCGATGTCCTCCTCCACCGAGGTTTCTGAAATTCACCTGAGCTTTCTGTCCCATGGACACTACCTGCCTGACACACTCAGTTCCCCGTGACCAAGGGTGAATAATGGACTGTGACCCATCCCAGCGGCAGCCACACACTCACTTGCACGGCATACAATCACAATTGGATGGCTCACAACACAGCTGTGAGCACGCTGTTCAAGATCGAATCCTTTGCAGGCTTTCTTGTTTTTAGCTCACTCGCCAGTGAATCCAACTTTTATTACTTTTTCCACAAACTGGATTGAATACCAGTGGGACACGTAACAAGACTTAGCAAATAGTTTGGGAACGTTCAGACCTGAGAGACCTGCTTAAACGCAGTGATTACCCCTGATGCTACTTTTTTTTGCCATTAGGAAATCTTAACCCAGTAATCATTTCAAGCTCGGTGTTTATTTCATTCATGTGAGTTGGACCCTAATCTCTCCAGATACTTTCGGGCCATTTGGACTTAGTTATTGGCTCGAGATTGAATGTGTCTCGGTGACGAGGACCTGAATTTTTCATACGAGGGATAACCCCATGATCCATGCATAGTAAATTGCTTTTAAATGTACGTGGCTTCCTGAAGGACTAAGTGGTGTGTGGAAATAAACAGAGATCACCCGATGGGGAACAGTGGAGGCTGTGCAGGCTGAGCTCACTACAGCAAGGGTGTCAGCCACTGCCATGTGCACTTGGCAAACAAACAATGAAAAAAGGTGAGCAGGTCCACGGCAAAGCTGCACAGCAGGAACGGCGGAGGCTTCAGGTGCATCCTGATTGGATGCTGTCCCGGCAAAGCTGGGAAGGGGCTACCTGGAAGGGGGCATCCTATGTCATCAGTTAGGGCATCCTATCTGGCTTTCTCCACCTGGTCCCAAATTGCAAACAGGGGTAAGAATTAGGGAAAGTGTCAGTTATGGGTCAAGTCCTGGCCACCTGGGCTCACTGTTTCCTGCAGGTCCTGGATCAGAATTCTGTTTTTATCCATGGTGTGGCCATGGTTTGTACATTCAGTGTCTCAGCTGAGACACACTGAAAGTCTCGCTTAAATCCGGCAGCTTTCAAACGGCCAAGCGACACCAACATATGGTACTTCCCATCCAATCGGTTGGCTGAGCATTTATTTTCTGTTATTATGCAATACAACTATAGATTATTATGAGGAAAGTAAAAAAACACAAAGAAGAAAATAATACCAAGTATCTACCCCATTTAAAAGAGAACCCTGTTAACATGTTTGAAGTATACATTTCCACTATTCTTTTTACATACGAGATTTACAAAACTAAAATCGAACTGGGCATAATTACCTGCAAACTCTTTTATAACCCACAAGAAACTAGCAATTCCACAAATGCCCTCTGCTTTGTCATTTAGCAATTATCCCTGTCACTATTTTAATGACCGTGTTATTGTAATGACATTAAAGTTTCACGTACTCTGCTGATTTGGGATTTGTATGGTATCCCTAATTTTTCACTATGATGGGAAAAATACTGCATGAAAGTTTCCTGCAGGTAACTCTTACCATGAGGCTCTGAACCAACAGATTATAAAAAAAAAAAAAATTTTATGTGTCGTTGTTGGGACTCAACCAAGAAGCGACAGCATGGAGAAGACCCGTGGGAGGTAGGGTGTCCTGGCTGTGTGTGTCCCACTGTCACCTGTCCCCAGAACCCCTCGCTTCTCTTCCTGGGCCTCAGGTCCCCGTCTGTGTCAGGGACAGGCCCCGAGGATGCAGTAACAGCACTGTTTTGCCACCCCTGTGTCTGCTTTTTGTGAGAGCAGGGGTGGGCCTGGTGACTCGGGGCAGCACTCCACAGCACCTGCTCCCTGACAGGTGCCCTTGAACTTGAACCCTGCACGTCTTGGTGGAGGTGGGCAGGTGGGGGCTCTCAGCTGTCTGCTTTCCCCACCCCAACAGGCTCATGAAGGCATCACAGAGTTCTGGGAGCTGTTTCTGGGCCTGTAAACTTCAAAGGGTGTCGGGTGGCAGCCTGCCTGCCTGCCAGCCGGGGGCCTGCAGAGCTGCGCTTGGAGGTCACGTTCCTGCAGCAGAGACAAACCTACTCTCCGGGGAAAACATATGGCCGCGCTGCTTCCCATCCGGTCCAAACACTCGAGCACAGGGCTCCCCAGGCAGAAACCAGCCCTGCCACTTTGCTAGGGAAGCAGGCGCATCCAAATGCTGTGATTGGGCTGGGCCCCGGGCAGAGGTCCTGAGGCTGACCCCATTCGGGGGTGCCCTCCAAGGAAGAGGATATAAAATTATTAAAGTTAGCTGTGCGGTGTGCGAACATCAAGGTCCCCAAGCAAGACATGACACCTGTCCTGTGTCTTCTACATCAACCTGTCCTGTCTTCACAGGGAGACACCCAGTCCCCAGCATCGTGTGCTCCTGACAGCAGGCCCAGAGCCAGGTCTGTGAGCGTGAAGGCCGTCATTAAGGCCTCTCGATGGCACCCCTCTTCCCATGCCCACCCTGTGTGCAGAGCGCTAAAGGGGCACCGGGTAGGGAGACTGCTTTCAGCTGAGGACTCCTGGGGAGGCGTGCCAACGAGCAGACTTCTGAAGCAGCCCTGGAGCATACAGAGGGCTGTGGTGCTCGCCAGAGCAGGGAAGAGCGCTCCGGGCACAGAGAGTACCGGGAACGGAAAGCAGGGAGGCACAGAAGTTTGAACTGGGGTTTATACCCAGAAGAACTGAAAACAGGGACTCAGACAAATACTCGTACACTCAAGTTTACAGCAGCGCAGTTCACGGTAGCCAAAAGGTGGAAGCGACTCAATTGCCCAGTGACAAATTCAAGGCTGAACATATGTGGTTTACCGATACAGCACCGTACTGCCCTTAGACAGGAAGGAAATCCTGGCACCGGCCACCACATGAGTGAATCTTGGGGACATTACACCAAGTGAAATGCCCAGTCGCGAAGGAACAAATGCAGTGTGGTTCCACTCCTAAGAGTCCCCCCAGTAGTCAAGTTCAGTGACAGAAAGTAGGATGGTGGCTGGCAGGAGCTGGGGAAGCGGGGAGTGGGGAGTGACTGATCATGGGGACAGAGTCTCATCGCTGCAAGAGGACAAGAGCGTGGAGATGGATGGTGGGATGTCTGCACAGCAGTGTGTGGGGCTGCACTTCATGCTGCTGAGCTGAGGCCTGACTCTCCTTGTCCGGATGGACAGGGAGCTTGGAAAGGTGAGTTTCCATTTCAGCCTGAGCTCTCTAGGGTAACCTAAGAACAGACAGAGAAAAAGAGAAAGAGGGGGCTCCCCCCACCCCAGTACCCCTGTGGAAAGACTTCCCCCCACCAGTGCTTGAAATTTACCCCCTCCCCCAGGTAAAGTACAACACAGGGAATACAGTCAATAATATTGTAATCGGTGTATGGTGGCAGGTGGGTCCTAGGTCAGTTTGGGTGATCACTTGTTAAGTTATACAAACGTCTAATCACCATGTTATACACCTGAACTATATAATATTGCATGCTGTGAAGTGTAATTGAAAGAATTCTTTTTAATTTTTAAAGTTATTCCTCAAACACACACACACACACACACACACACACACACACACACACACACACACACACACCTTTCCCAGCAAGGCTAAGACAGCAAGAATTAAATGGAATAAACCTCGAATGTCAGAAGCCCATCCATAACGCAGGCCCATCTGGAAGCTGGTCCAAAGGCCCCGCTCTGACTTCTGCTTCCGGCGGAGGGCTTGGCAGGGTCTGCAAGGTGGCGGCCCTGCGTGCTGACTCGTCTCCAGGCTGCAAACGACAGGAGGGAAAGAGTGCACTGTGTTCCAAACTCAGTTCCCCTCGGATTTTATTTTTAATGCCAGTGCTCTTGTTCTAGTTTTAGGGGCCCAAAACGGCACTTAGTCCCGAGCTCTCCGATGACACCAGCCGCCATCGAAGGCGCAGACTCCCCACGCGGGCTGTGACGTTGTGGCTCTGAGCTCAGAAAGGCCTTTGCGTGTGCCGGGGAGGGGGGCCTGCCTCCACCGCTATGGAAACCAGGGCCAGAGGAAGGGGGAGTCGGCTCCAGGGTAAGACTCAGGGTGCGGAAGAGGGGTAAATCCCCGGAAAAAAGCTGCCCAGCACCCCTGAAGGTGAACACGCGCGCGCGCGCGCACACACACACACATACACACACTCACCTCGCTGGTACGTGAAATGGTGAGCCCCTTACCTTCCAGTTACACTGTCGGATCTACAGCTATAACGCTAGCCGAGCAAATAAAACCCAGCGCTTTTGCAAGCTGTGCAAAGGCTGGGCCTTCAACTCCTTGAGAGCATCCTCCGCGGGCTCCTTCTCCTTTCCAGATGGTACCAATTAAGTGGACGACCTTCCTCCTAACAGATGTTAACCACACCAAAGAAACCCGATCTGAGGCGGGAATGAACGACACTAGACACAATGACTGTACCCCAGGGCAGCAAAAGTAAATATCACACGTACAGTGGGCCGAGCCAGTTAACTTGAGGAGCTGCGGCGGTGATTGGCCCCACCCTTTCCGGCATCTTTGTAATTAGCACACCCACAGAGTGTCTCAAGCGATCCAAACCTGGGAATCCTTCCGCGCACTTCATTTTTCCTCGGTTTTGCTGCAGAGGCAGTTTCCACCTCCGAAATAGTTCTCATTACTGCTCGTGAAATGGGAAGCGTGGCTTTGTAAGATTCTAGACCAAGAATGATGAGCAACGAAGGGTGAAGTCGAGATGTGGCATTTTCTTTCTTTTTAAATAAGATGTTATGTATTTTTAGAGAGGGGGAGGGAGGGAGAAAAAGAGGGAGAGAAACATCGACTGGTTGCCTCCCGTACACACCCCGACCGGGGATCAAACCTGCAACGCAGGCCCTGCCACCGGGAATTGAACAGGCGGCCTTTTCACTTTCCAGGACCATGCCCAATCCAAAGGCACATCTCAGAGCGAGATGTGTCGTGTAGTGGAAGCAACATCCCCTCCGGCACCTGGGCCCCAGACAGATCCACTTAGGAAGCCCCTGCAGAATGGGGGCCCTCCGAGGAACCATCTCCCCATCGGAGCCCTGATATTTTCCTGAACAACAGGTGGCAGTAGAGAGACACCTTCTGCGGGCGCTAATTAAAGAGGAGGGCTTGTTCCCAGCGCGGCTGAAAGGAAAGGATTGGATAGCGAAAAAACACAACCTGATTCAAGTTTCTTGGCTCACGCTGCTGTTTCTACATATGTTACACCTTGCGCTCAGCTATTCTCTCCCGCCACCTCCTTTTCTTATTGAAATCTTGGGACAAAAATAGTTTCCTTGCTGGAGAGACCTGCAGCTTCTGCAGTTAGCAGACCTCCAACCACCTACTCAAATTCACAGTCTCTCTCATATTCCCTCTCTCTCTCTCTCTCTCTCTCTCTCTCTCTCTCACACACACACACACACACAGACACACACACACACCCCAGAGCTCAAGCTCGTCAAAGGCACAGATTCCACAGCGACAAAGCCAAGGGGTGCTTTGTGAGAGAGCTACCATATGATGGGAACATTTGGTTTCTGAACTGCCTTAAAACGGTGACCTTTTCCCCACTGCCAAATAAACATTCTGCAAGCTGCACTCATGCAGAACGAAGGGACCATCCGCCCCACCGGGCACGCTGATCAAAGAAGTGACTTTTACATCCTGTCGGCATTTTGACCCAAACAGGCCCTTGCTTGAATTTTTAGCAGAGACCGGGCCACTTTGCTCTTAATGCACACCTCACATGGAAAAAAAAATCCCGTAGACGGTATGCAGAGAGAGAGAACGCATATGAAACGCGAGTCCCAGGAAACCCACATGACCAATGCTGTGTAAGAAATGCCGGAGACGTCTGTTCCAGTGGAACTGCCCCAACTGTGAGTAACTGCAAACGCGAAGCCAAGGGAAATACTCTTTGCAGCTCATCCAGCTCATTGAGCCTGGAAATCCGATCTCAGCAGCTCAGGGTCACCCGTTTTGAGGCAGCACAGCACCCGGTGCCGCCCAGCTCAGTTCTGAGGGCGCATCTGCCCCTGGTGCCGATCCCTGCAGGTCCCCAGGCAGGACCTCGCCGCCCAGCCTATACCCACCCTGTGGGGCCTGCGGTCACGTAGCTATGGTCCACTTCTATCACTATGGATTCAAATGGAAGCAAGGGGATGCTTTAAAGTTTGGGTCCCTACTGGACACAGGAGTCGCTGATAGCTCCATCTGCCACTCTGCACTCCCTGTGTCTTGGCCACCAGAAGGTAGAGGTGTCTGTCCCTCCTTGATTAATGTGAGCACTCCCCAGCCCACAGAAGTGACTAGTTTGATGTTGTCCCAACACTCATTGTGGTCGAGTCACTGTCTTCTAAAAGTGACTATTACAAAGGGCCAAGTCTAGTTCTCCTGCTGTGCCCAGCGAGGCAGGTGCCACTCCAGGAATCTACAAATCTTGAATTCCTTCTTCTGCTTCTCCCCAGGATTCTCTGCCCAAATAAGGACCAATGGCCAACCTGCAAACTAGCGAATATATCACCTGGCTAAGTACCTCATGCTCTTTCTTCCAGGTTCACCAAAGCATCAGTTCCTCCTGAAAGCTGGCTCCCCCTTCCTCTCCTGAGCCTAAATTAAACCCTGCACTCGTGTATTCCCACAATGCACCGTGCCCGCCTCTGTCACAGCAAAGTCATAATTTGTTGTCATTTTGACTAGCTATGAGCCTGTCTTCTCTACGAGGCTGTGAGCTCCTTGAGGAATAATCGGATCCTTTTCCTCTCTCATCCCAATGTGTGCCTGCCCCAGGTGTTGGGCAGATGGATGGAGGGATGGGCATGTGGGTGAAGGGACAGTGAGGTCCCAATGAGAGGACCCTGGCTTCCCCGGTCCCTCAGCCTTGCCGAGGACACCAGTCCAGATCACATCTGTCACGAGGATGTCCTCAGTCACAGGATGATCCTTAAGAATAGACTATTTTTAAAGAAAATTTAATTCATATCCAAAGATGGCCCTGGACTGTGATGGCAGATGCATTCTCCCCAAGTTCCCCCAGAACCATCACCGAGCCTTGCTAACAACGGAAATCGTGGCACCGATCCAGTGCGCAGCTGCACGGCAGGAGAAACCCCAGGGCAGTGCAGGCATTGCCCACTAGACCCTGTTCTGTCATCACCAGGCTTTGTGACAGCGGTTCAAGCAATCACATGTCAGTTTCTAGATGTCCCCGGGGCCTGCTTCCTTCTCTCTGGTTCCGGAGGATAGAAGGACAGGAGTGCGGGGTCTGGACCAGGGGAAGATGGAAGAGGCCTGGGGGGGGGGGGGCACAGTTTAAGGGGGCACAGAGTCTGAGAACAGGGCCAGTGCAGAGGCAGTGCCTGGGAGCACGAGCCACCTTAAATATTGCATCTCAGGTGTCTCATTGCTTCTTCTTAGTCCTCACACCGCAAATGCAGGTATTCCTCTTCCATCTGCATGGGTTTGGGAGACAAGAATTTAACTTTCCTAACAGTCACATCATAGAGATTTCTAGGTGGGAGCAATGTGGACTTATGGGGGGAAAGACAGCAATGGTCTTCCCAGGTGCACAGCCCAGCCCCTCACCAACCGAGAAGGATACCGTCACCTGAGTGAGGCCCCTTGCACATGAACTTGCCCTTGCCTCCAGCCACTCTGAGAGCACCCTGGAGCAGGTCTGAGTGCCCCAGGGCTGCTGTCACCAAGCACCACAGACTGGGGCTCCAACGACAGACATTTAGCGTCTCACAGTTCTGTGGGCCGGAAGTCTGAGATCAAGGTGCGCGCCGGCTCGGCTCCTTCCAGGGCTGCCAGATGGGGTCTGTGCCAGGCTGCTCTCCTAGCTTCCAGTGGGTGCTGGCCGCCTTCAGCATCCTCAGCTTCTCGAAGTACCACCACACCACTCTCTGCTTTCACCGCCGCCTGGTACCCCCGAGTCATGTCTGTCTGCAATGTCCCTCTTGTACTGCCAGTCACATTGGGCCCAGACCCACCCCGGTGATTTCATTCAACCTGTAGAAAGACCCATCTCCAAATGAGGTCACACCCTGAGGAGCTGGGGGTTGGGACTTCCAGTACGAATTTGCGGGGATATGGTTCAGCCCACGGAACAGCACCTGTGCACACCTGTGCATTCTCAAGGCTCCTCAAATGTCATCTTTGTCTGTGAATGTCTTTCTACAACCCTTCTGACCCCAAACCAACACCTTCCTGCAATCACGTCATGAACTGTACAGTCCCTGTGTGCCCCTCTCCCCACTGGGGACAGCGGAGGACACGGCAGTGCACACTGGTTCTGCCATCCCCACCGGTGAATCACCACGAACAAGCCCCTAAGACACTCTCCACCCCCCCACCCCCGCCGTTATCCAGCAGCACCAGGTCTAAGTGAATTTCAAGGATCCTTCCTGATCCAAATGTTAATTTTCCTACTTGCTGCACTACCAGCATTGCTTTCTGGGAAAATGGAGATAAGGAACCAAAGCAACTCAGCTCCCAGAGGACTTGCCTTTTCCCCACGAGCAAAGAGCCCAGGCCACGGGGCTGAGAGAGAGAGTCTGTGCGTGCCTGCGACTAGGTGGGGCCTCCCAGGAGGAGACTCGGGACAGCGGGTGGGTGACTAGGCCAGTCTGTAGAGGCCGACCGGAGTCCCTGCCAACCTTGGGACATGTGGCATATATAGCAGGAGTGATGACAGTTGTTTATAAGCTTCCCAGGAGAGCAGACAAGATGTGAAGGGGGGAGCAAAGCCGCCCGGGGGGGGGGGGGCACATTGGACTCCTGAAAAGTGCTGTTGGATTGAAAAGAAACAGCTGAGTTTGAAACATGGTTCTTTCCAGCGTGGCTGTGTGACCTTGGGAGAAATACTTAACCTCTCTGAACCTCGCTGTCCCCTTTTACAAAATGGGATAGTGGTAGCTGCCGCACAGGCTTGTTGGAATATTAACTATAAAACCGCCACAAACTGGCGCACCTCTCCCAAGGGCGGCAGTTCTCAGTATACTGTTCCCGGTCCCTTCATGGCTTCCCTGAAGGCGTTTTTGAATGAGGCCCATTCTTTCAGAGATGTCCTGGAGGACAGGGGTGGGGCAGCAGAAGGGCGCAGAGCTGGCGCGGTCCTGGCTGCTGTCCATGGTGGCGGGCCATCTGGGATCAAGGGTTGGGGCCTCTCCGTACAGCCAGGGCCGGGGGCCAGGATGCGAGAGGCTGACTCAGTGGCCCTTTCCCAGGGGCCGGGAGTGGCGCACGATTAAAGCTAAGGATGCTGGGAAGAGCACTCCGGTTTTCGGTAAAAGATGTCACAAGACGCCAGTGCTTTCATAAACCCAGAGAAAACGAGTTGCCGCGCAAGCTCCGCACCGAGCCTGGCCGACGCTAGGTGGCGCCGCTCAGCAAGACAGCGGGAGGCGCGGCTTCCGCGCGAGGAGGGGCGCCCTCGCCGGACCGGTTCTGCTGTGTCCCTGCCTTCCCCTTTCTATCTGCTGGGTAAAACACCATCTTTTTTTCTTTTTTTTTTTTTTAGCACTTCTATTTTTTCACGCCCCAACAAAGACGTACGGGCAAAATTTGATGAACACAAGACTCCGAAGCATTTATCATTTGAAATGAGATTTGAAGCACTGGTCGGTCACCAGGAAATGAAAGGCCATGAAATTATTCTCAATATTGTGACTCTTGCCTGTAGGTAAAGTCTGAGTTCGACAATTAACATTTATAAAGTGAAAATGTGTTCTGTTTTGTTTTTAGAGAACTAGCTAAAATTTCCTCCGTCACTTTCTAATGCAGTTAAACAGCCCGCCATGTGAGCCAGGAATTCTGCTCCCAGGGAGGAGTGCTGAGTCCACAAAATGTGGACGCAGTGAGAATGCTCAAGGCAGCTTCATTCATAAGAGCCCCGGGCTGGAAGTGATCCAAATGCCATCAGCAGGAGAGTGGAGGAACAAACTGAGGTGTGCACATAACACAGGATCACTCTCAGCAATAAAAAGGGCTGATTTCACTCGGGCAGCCGCGTGGCTTTATGTTGAGGGAGAGGAGCCAGCTACACACCCTCAATACGAGTCCATTTGTACCAAGTTCTAGAACAGGCCACTTAATCTATGGGGCTAGAAAGCAGATCGGTGGTTGCCTTCCGGGGTGCCACCTGCCTGGAAAGGGGCACGACGGAACTTTCCAGAATAATGGAAATGTTCTAGTTCTTGATTTGAGTGGTGGCCGCACGGGTGTGTACGTATGTGTACATAAACATGCATACACTTTGACAGGTAAAATTGGTACATTTTACCATAGGGAATTATACCTCAGTTCAAAGGAGACAGAGGAAGGGGCGTGGAGAGAGGTGAGCCCCATGCCTGCATTTCCTGGGCTGATTTCCATTTCTAAAACGTCCCTCAGAAGAAATGTACCTTGGCCCTTGGTAGCGGCATGGGAAGGACAGGTGAGAAGCATTCGGGTAGGTCAGCTGGGTATCTGTGGGCCAGTGGCCCAACGTCTCTGATCTTCCTCAGCTGAGAAACAACCAGCAGCCCCCCCCCCACACACACACACACACACACAACCAGTGTGGGAATAGTGAGGCCAGGAGAAGCTGTTCTGCACCATGTGAGTCAGGCCTCCTTATAGAAACATGTGGTTGGCATGAACCCCTCGGTGCCAGCAAGATTTCAAACCACCCTGACCCTGTTTGTACATCCTTTTAAAGGGTGGCTTTCAGCATGGTTTTCTCCTCTCATGCAAAGAATATGGCCTGTTTCTGGCATCTGCTCCACCCCTCCAGTTTTTTGTTTTGTTTTATTTTGTTTTGAATAATTTAGAGAAAGTCCTCATTAGCTTTTTAAAGTGGTTATGCTTCCATCTAATGAATTGTCCAAATACCCGTCATATAATTTCCATTGCGCTCATTAGAACCTTACTTGTCAAGCAGCTGAAATGATTCTTATTGTTTATTCTAACTGCTATTAAGGAGGAGTACCAGAATTATACATAATTTATTAGTCACATAAAAATAATGAAGGACAGATAAAGTTATCTTCCCTGAAGTTATTCGCAAGGCACAGGAAAGGACATCCTTACGCATCTCCAGAACCTCGACTGGCCTTTCTCAACATCCGTCACTCTTTCCCCGCCCCCTTCAGGCACTTAAGGCTTGCAGAGAAGGCCACCTGATGCTCCCATCAAAACCCACTCTCGGATGGATCTGGTGTTGGTCTTCATCTCTCCACGCCAGTGGGACCCCCGCTTGCTACTCCCCCCGCCCCCCCCCCACGTCAGGGATCCAAGCTTTAAAAAAGACGAGAGCTGTCTCTCTCTCTGAACCCCGGGTGCCAAGCTGGCTATGAAGGTTAATCGAATAGAAGCAACTAGAGGACAATTAAAATGCGGGTGCGGTTAGCGTGGCTGCCACAGGAGGGCAGTCTAACACGATTCCTGCAGGAGTCGGAAATGCTCAAGGTTCAGAGGTATAAATTCCTCAGGGCTTCAACTAGACTAACATTCCCAAGCCCACTTAGTGGGCTCTACCACCACGGAAATAATGCGAAATAGGAGGTTGGGGACACATCCTTAAAAACAGTGACTGCAGGAAACACGCAGGAGAGGAAAACGGAAGGCCATCAGAACAGCCAACCATGAAGGAATCCAAGTAAATTATGACATACGTGAAATCCTGGGCCTGCTTTCATCAAAAACACTAAAGAACAAAATGATCAGGTTTAGTTGTAAGTGCTGGGTACGAAACGCCATGTATGAGCATTAAGTGTATTTAAGTGTACAATTAAAACAATTACTCTGGGGGATCAGTGTAGAAACGGTAAATAGCATAAGCCTCTTCAGTATTAAAAATGAAGTACATGGCAAAAAACCCTGTAATACAGTGTCAGAATCATAAGTGTAAATTAGAAGGGAAAAGTCAACCATCTAGAAAGTTTTAAACTAGCTCTTAAATTGTTCCTGGTTGCTTCAAAATCAGAATATCATCAGGAAATAATGTGTTTTCCTAGATTCATGGCAGCAAAAATACACACAGCTAAATAAGGAAAAAATGAATTACTTACATCTAATTTGAGAAGGTAAGAAAACCACAATAAAATAGACTCGTTTAACAGATGGAAGTGGAAAATAAATGTAAGAGCATAAATGAAAGAAAATCAAACAGAAAAAGAAGAAAACTGAGCACTTTCTAGGAAAAAACAAACAAGGTACCAAGTTGACCCTGGAAGAGGAAGAAAACACAAATAAAACAATGAAAGTGAAAAAGCAACAACAACAACAAAAGAAACAGAAAATGATTAGACCATTCGTGGAGAGATGAACCAGCCAGATGAGGTCAATCTCACGCCCTTACTACCAATGAATGACCTTTGCAAAGGGCCCCCATAATTGATTATCTGGCCCCTTTCCTAATAGGTTCAAGAGAAAAGACCCACAAATCAACTGAATATGAGCTGACTGCCTTAGATAAGAAAAGGGAAATGTTCTTTTTCTCTCTCCCATTTTTCCTTCTCTGAGTCTGTACAGACTAAGACTAAGCCCCGCCCCCCGCCCCACCTCACTCCACCCCCGCCCCCCCTGCAAGACCATGTGGAGGACCAGAGCTCTCTGGGGAAAGAAAAAAACGTAGATCACCATCTCAGTGAGCCAAGACAAATATCCAAACAGAATGTGTCACTTTGTTCAATGCAGCCACAAAGTTCCTCTTCTGAAGAGGCAGCATTTGATTTGGGGGGTGGAGGGGGGACAGAAAAGAGCCATTTGGCCATTCTTGTTCAAATCGTCACACTCATGGAAGAAAAAATAAAATGAACGCATTCTGTTTACCTCTGTGGTTGCAGGGTAAGCTATCTCAACACACGTACTCGTACTCGGAAAAGAAAAAAAAAAAAAATACCAGCGCACAGGCCAAATCACACATTTCTGGGCTTCACAGAGGGCCCTTGGCGGGAGAGTGTTAAGGTGGAAGGGAAATAGTGATGAGGCGTATGGTTGGCTTTCTGTGGGGATTCCGGTGATCTAGAAAATACCAGTGTTTTACCGCTCCGGAAGATAACCTTCAAATCACGGGTTATCTAAATAGCGACGCTGCGGTTCATGACAGTCCTTTTGGGTCTCTTTCTGTCTTCAAGTCCCCCTGGCAGCTCACGGGACAGCAGACTCAGGTCACCAGTCAGCGCCTGCCTCCTGCCCCATACTCTTCCCACCTGACTCTGTGAATCCACCCCCTGCCCCGTGAAGAAGCACAACAAAAGACGATGAAGTATCTATGCATGCATTTATTAAACTCTTATTTAAACCCAACAGCCGAGGCAGGCCTGATTTAATTTCTTTCTTCAAGAGTTCGTGTGTTTCTCCTGTACCACCAACCACAAGTGAAGAGTCCCCGCCAGGCCACCATCTCCCCCGCCTGCCTTCCGCACGCACTTAGCATGCTCATCACCATGGGAGATGAAACTATTCCAACCTTCTTTCCTTGACCAGTTTCTACCCACATGATAAAAACTCATCTCCCCAGTGACCCAGTTCTGACCTACAGAGGTATGGGCCTCTGGCAACCGAGAGGCAAATGCCAGAGAGTTTTGGAGACTTACCTTGCTACTGCTGAGCTGCTGGACCGATGCCTCCAGCTGCCCGCTTCTAGACTTCCTACAACATAAGGAGATCAAACTCCCTGTTTCAGTTGTGTTAGGCCACAAGCCAGCCCGAGACCAGAGGATACAGGCAGTGGCCACGAGAGCCGGGCTGCTCAGAGTTGGTGATGTCTTAAGCGAGGCAGGCGTCTAACCAATTAACTAAACAACGGAGCAGAATATGGAAAGCAGAAAGTTGAAATAAGTGAAAGGCCACAACACAGAAGCAGAAAGGGAAATTCTGAGTCAGCAACAGGAGCCCAGGAAAGCCGGAGAAGACAGGGGAGCCAACTCTGAAAGAGGAACAGGGATTTTCCAGGCCACAGCCACACACGACCCTACGAGGGCCCAGTGTGGAGAAAAGGACGTGGCCTGAGACAGCGCGGTCGGCTCCAGAGCCCTCCTAGCTGGTTGGAGGACCGGCCTGTGTTGGATGCCCACCATGCCCTGTGCCCCCGCTGGACCTTTGTACATTACTACCCAGCCCCCGCAGCCCTGGCTTCCCCACACCATGTCCTCCCTCCTCTTCCTCGTTGGGCTCGTACCAGTCTGCACTGTGCACACATTCACTCACTGCAAGACACTAGGGCAAATCATTGGTGACAATGTTCACTAATTGCTACGTGAAAATGTAACGATTCCTTTTAGGTGAGTGGTTCTCACCCAGAAAGGACTTCCCTGTCCACTTCCCCCTCCCCCAAGGGCATCTGTGGTTGTCACAGCTGGGGAGGGGGTGCCACTGTGGGTGGAGGCCAGGGATGCTGCTCACCACCCCGCACTGCCCAGGACGGTCCCCAGCAAAGAAAGACCAGTCTACAGGGACTGCGGCGCAGCCCTGCTCCGCATGTAATGTGATGGTGACTCACGGGACTGCCCGCACGTGGCTCTGTGTCACCAAATGGGTCCATCGGAGGGCCAGGACGGATGGGCAGCAGCACCCCGAGACGATGAAGGAAGGTCTGCAGTCTCAGTGGGACGAACCAGCGTGGTCTCCCACTGAAGCGGACTCAAACCACATCAACTACAAGCAGCACTGTAATGCCACTGAACGCTTCCGAATCTCCTCACGCTGGGGATTTTGGCCAGTGTGCGGCGAGACATGTTCAAACATGCAGCACCTGACTATTTGTCAGGGGCCCTGACCTCTTCCCCCTGAGACCTGCGAAGAAAGAAGTGACCACAGGTAACACAGCAATAGCTGTCTGGTGCGATTGAATGAGAATTGTGCTTATTTTTTTGTCAGATCAGCAAAATACGTATTTTTTGGTGTGCCGAAGAATTGTGGTCATTAGTTTGTGTGCCATGAGATAAAAAGGTTGAAAATCACTGTCATACACACACACACACACATTGAAATCCCTCTAACAAGACTCTCCATAAAATAAATACTTGCATCACACAGGGTTCAAATCCATTTTTTTTACAATGAAGTTTGCTGAGGAGGAAAACACTGGTTAAACCTTTGTGTACAAGGATACATTCAGAAAACCATTGTCAGGGCCGTATTTACTATTTCATTTCATAGAAGCTCCACGGGAAGAATACAAGTACCCTACAAAAGCCGACTTCTTAGGAAACTTTTAAAAATCATGTTGAACCACAATGGATTCAGCTTTTGCTGAGAAGTGTGTGCAGACCACAGATGGGCTATGAGAACTGTGCTAAATCACAGATGGTCTATTTTTTCTTATATTTCACAAAACAGGCAATTTCTACCATTGTTTTTTTTTTCTTTTACGTTTTGCTCTTGGTAATCCTGGAGATTGGGGAAAAAAATACTAAACTGAAAGGAAACGCAGAAACATTTACATTTAGCGCTGTTTATAATCCTATTCTTTTGTGCATAGAAACATCACTGAATATTCTTTGCCGTAATTTACTTTTAAAAAAACATCGATTGTAATTCATTTTAGGTGAGCAATTTGTTTTATGAGCTGTGTGTTTATTTGGGGTTGCACTGGTTTTTGTATGTGGTTTTTGTTTTTTTATTGAGTGCAATAAAAACACTTCTTATCAATTGATTTGTTGTATCAGCAATGGGCTTCTTTCCAGACCGAAACGTGGCAGCTTTTCCGAGGACGTTACCCAGCGTATAATCTCCCCGCCGATGCGAATCCGGGTTCATTAGGGCCCACGGGCACTGCCTGCGAGGACCTAATTTCTAAGATTCCTGTTTGATGGTGGCATTATCCTCTCCTGCATGGAGCACAGGACATGCTTGTCAAATGGGCTCCCTCTTTTTGATGGTTCATCGCGTACTCTGTTTTGAATTGTGCCAACTTTTATACCAAGCTAATAAAATCGGAAGGTCAAAAGTTCACTGCCAATGCCGTGTGACACAGAAAGTTCAAACTATAAAGCTTACACATTTTATAAATAATTGGTTGTAATGCAGGGCAAAAACTAGAGGAATCCGGTTATTAATCTGCAGGGCGTTTGAAGAAACCCTATCTCCCTAGCTGGGGGGTTCAGTTGGTTGAAGCATCGTCCTGTACACCAAAAGGTTCAGGTTTGATCCCCAGTTGGGGAGCCGATGGGAGGCAACCAATCAATGTTTCTCTCTCTGTCCTCCTCCCCGCCTCTAAAAATCAATAAATATATCCTCAGATGAGCATTTAAAAAAAAAAAAAAAACCTAAAAGGAGAGAATTCTTCACTCAAACGTGGATTTTGTACATACCTACGTTATACAAGCCACCTGCCTGCTGTCTGGTCTCGTAAGACGAGCGCTATCCTTCGGGGCTGGGCGAACTTACCAAGACTCACAGTGGGGACTGATATCAACGCTCCCATGTCTACATGGGGTCGCACTAATTTGCGCTTCTCCAGAGTGAGAAGATCATGCTGTCAGCCCTAAATCACAGCGCATGGCAGATCTCGTGGAAGTGCCTGTCCCACGTCCTAGGGCTCGTTCCTCTGCACTTCGGGGACACCGGGCACGAAGCGGGAGGCGGTGGCGCATGCGCAGCGCGAGTGGAGCGTGGCGTTTCCGCGGTTGGGCAGAGCGGCGTGGGGACATCACCCAGGAAGCAGTGTCTTTAGAGGAGTATTTCTTTTGAATCCCCAAATAGCACATCTGGTAGCATCAAGCTGTCATTATGACATAGTATTTAAGATGATTTAATGGGTTATTGAGGAAGAGGAATCTGGGAGTCGACTTAACTACGGTGCATTAAGAGAATGTAGCGATTTAAATGATGTTCTGACAAAGCATATAAAAAGCTGTTCTTGATGTTGAATGGCTTTATGATATATATATATGTTTTACTGTAGTCAGAATAAATATATATATTCAAACATAAACAGAATATGTAGAAAGACAAGAGTGAAAGTGTGGCTTGGTGATAAAAATTCGAAGTGAGCAGTAAATAACAAAACAGAAAACTATTCACCACTGAAAATTTGCAAGGTACACGGAGTATGTGTACAGACATGGGAATGCCACATGCAAATGTGACACTAACCTACTGTCCCTTGTTAGCAAGTGCCCCAGCCAGGCCTCTGCCAGCTCCCACCCACTCCCCCACTTCATCACTGGGTCCCTTGGATTTGGCCGCTTCCCTCCCATTACCCAAAACTTCCCCTATATAGCTGCCACACCCTGCAAAGAACAAGCCAGGGTGTTCCATTTTTACTCTGAGCCACATGCCCAGGCAAAATCCCACCATTATGAAGGAATCTGCCCTGGCTGGTGTGGCTCTGTTGGTTGGAGCGTCATCCACGGGTTCATTCCTGGTCAGGGCACATGCCTGGGTTGCAGGTTCTGTCCCCATTTGGGGCGCGTAGAAGAGGCAATGAATTGATGTTTCTCTCTTACATTAATGTTTCTCTGTTTCTCTCTCCTCAGATGGGGATTTAAAAAAATGACATAATACCCCAAACAATATATACACACAGGTACTATTTCCATCCTAATAGCTTTCTGAGGAGATAAGAAAAAGTATTTTTGTGATCTCTGATTTTGCAATAAAGAGGTTAAGTTTGAAGCAGACTTCTACTAAAGTCACGTAACAATGCATGACAGATCCAGAATTTGTATTTAGTCCGTTCAGCAGCAACAAGGTGTTTTTTCACTCTTCTGCATGATCACAATATCATCAGGAAGGAAGGGAGGAAAGAAGGAAGGAAGGGAGGGAGGGAGGGAGGGAGGGAGGGAGGGAGGAAGGAAGGAATGGAGGGAGGGAGGGAGGGAAGAGTCAGGACCTCACTGTTTGCAGGAACAGCCCATGAGTTACCCTCAAATGCAAGACTGAGCGCATTTCTGAGGAAAGGCTCTGCCCCTCCCCCAGGGTCCCAGCACAGCCCAGAACAAGACAACCTTCTGAAGGTGGAACATGTCTGGTCTAACGTCAGGTGGCAAAGGTGGGTTAAAATGAGAGAGAGATAAACGTACGAGTCAGACAGGAGCCACACACAAAACAAATAGATTTTGGTATTTGCATTTTTAAGGAAACAAACAAGCAAAGGCTTTAACCACAGGCTGGCTATATTCGGTTCACGTTTGAGGGATGTAAACTTGAGGAATTCGTGTCTGAAGCGTGACCTTGCCACTGAGTCCCCACGATGGACCAGCTCGCCTCAGTGTCCCACCTTCTGGAACTTACAGGGGCCCCTGACTGACAGGACCCTGTGCCCCCAAGGTTGGTCTGAATAGCAAATTTCCTATGAATCTGAATCTCTGAGAAGACTGCCAAAGAAGACTTCTTAGCCTTGGAGGCTGGAGGGGAAGTGTTAAGAAGCATCAAATCTCAAATGTCTACCTACAGAAACTCAAACAGAAAGATGGAGCAATTACCAGGTAACAAGGCAAATGTAGAAAGAAAAAGCTAGACCAGTTGTTCTCAACCTTCATAGGGTCACAGACCCAAAACTTTATCATCTTTGAGAAGTTGCTGAACATAGAGACCTGCTACAAGAAAACATGCATAAAGCGATTTTCTTACAAGAGCTTCAGAAAACCCCTCAAGCCAAGAACGTGGGCGCGACCTCATGATGGCCTAGGAGCCCCACCCCGACCCCACCCCACCCCCCACCCCCATCTCGGTAATTCTCCTTTCCCTCAACACAAACCCTGTGATCAGCGTTTTTGTCTACGTTAGCCCGACTGCTGTTCACGTTATCTGGTTTCCATTGACCCCGTCCACCCTGCCGCTGATTTCGGCTTTCCTGCCTGCACACCACTTCCATCAGCTAGAAAATCCCGAAGTCTGAAAGGAGACTGATTCCAGCTTCCACTACATTTGAACTCATGCCTGAACAGCACAGAAACTCCCAAATGGATTTCTAAACCTAGACCGGGTGGGAAAACACTGTGCTCTGTTCAAGGGTCGTAGAAATTTCTTCTCCTCTTAGATTCTGTGCCTGGGTTTGAACCCCGGTCTACCATGTGGCGGGGTGTGTGGTGGGGGTGTTCTTTAACCTTCTCTCCGCTACAAAGCAAATAACATCAAATTTCAAAATAACTGGAACCTCACCAATGGTTTTGATTTCCGAATGGATTAGGGAAAAGAATGATTTGATGGGGGAAAAAAATGACAGCAAATTCTATAGTGCTTCTTTTGCACACATTTGCAGTGACTGAAAACCTTTGATTAGACCTCAAAAAGAGACCGCACACTCAATAGTTTGAAGAAGAAGGTTAATGGCATTGTTACAACTATTATCCCTTTTAAAATCATTATCCTCTTGGCTGTTACGGCTGCATTACCTTCACCTTTCCCTGAACCCACTGGAGCAGCTGTTCCTCTCTGCCATAAAGTTTGCTGAGCATCATGGCAGGAAAGGGATAAACGCGTGCTTCATCAATCAAGCCTAAGGGAATCTGAGGCTTCATGTCACCGCAACTGTAAAGGGAGTTTATTGCAAGTTCCTGTTTTGATTTGTAAATTGTCCTGAAGTAAAGTACATACCCGATGCCAAGGTACAGTAGGTTGACAAAGGAGGAAGCTGAAGCTGGTGAGGAAGACACACGGGGTCCCTTCCCTGGTAAGCGGGCACCGAGGACACCTCGGAACCTCCCCGCCCCTGAACATGGACGCTCCACGCCACACCACCCCGGCGCACCAGGGAATGGACAGAACAAAGAATGGGTGTTTTTAACGCACCAGAGCTATGCAGAAGGTCCCAACACAGTCCCAAGTTTGCTCTCATGAAGGCATTATTTAATCATGAGGCAATAAAATAAAAAGTTGCAATAATAGATCTAAAATACCACTGTACAATGGGGACTAAAAAATACATGCCTGAATTATAAGACATTATGAAATATTTATAGTTACATGACTGCAAATATCAAATCTGTGAGTCACAACTAAGTGAGCACTTCGAGGGCAGTCCACAGCATTAATGAGCATGTTGAAAGACCAGAAACTAATTAATGGTACATTTACCCAAGGATGACTTAAAAAAAGCAAAAAAACAAACCCAAATGAGGTAGCGGAAGGAGAATACGTATGAGAGTAAAAACTCATACTTTAAGAAACAGAGATGAACAACAAAACCAAAATTTCATTCCTTAAAAAGATGAGTACTCAAGGCTGACCAAGAAAAAGACAGAGAAGCCCAAATTACCGAAATAAAGAACAGAAAAGAAACATCACTATAGATGAGTTACAAGTTATCCTTACTGAAGTTACATGTTGGATAACTTACGGATAACTATCATCAGGTAATAAGTTTATGTTATAAACTGTTCCTGTGCCAGCAAACGAATTCCAAAGTTTACACCCAGAACAGCTGGTACTATTGAAGGAGAACAAAGGTGGAGGGCTGATATTACCCAATGCCAAGGGTATCTGTAAAGCTACAGTGGTCGAAACCACGGTGTAGGCGAAAGAAGAGACAGAGATCAGCAGAACAGGAGAGAGAGCAGAGAAACAGACCCATGTACACACAGGCGCCTCATCTTTGCCAGAGGGGCACAGGTGGTACGAGGGAAACGCAAGAGTCTTTTCAACCCGTGGTGCTGGAACAACTGGACAGTTGCATGCAAAATCATCATCATCATCTTCATCACCATCATCATCATCCAGATAGAGACCCTCCACCCTCCACAGAACAGAACTCAAAATACATCACAGACCTAAATGTAAAACGTGGAAGACTGCGTAGGACAGAGCCAGGGTGACCTGGGGTATAGGGACAGCTTTTTAGGTACAGTCCCTCGGGCACAAATGGTGTCAAGCAGCCAGCAGAGAAGGCGGCTGCCAGCAGGACCGGCGTCAGCACCACTAAGCAAGACACAGGGAGTGCAGACGTACCGCTGAACTTGGAAAGCATTTTCCTATTGGGATACAGCCCCAGCTGTTGTAAGCCACTGAGTTTGACCTCAGCGGGGCCAGTGACCTCCAGGCCACACAGCCTCTCGGCTTTATCGTGCCTGTCCTGACTTGCGTGCATGGCTTGACAACATTCTGAGAAAAGAGGCAGAGGCTCATGGGACCCCCAGAGTCCTCCCCTCAGACATGGCATGCCACCTCCTACAGGAAGCCTCCAGGCCCAGGTTCAAGGGTGGGACATACACACCTCCCTAGATGGGAGAAACTGCTAAGTCACCTTCAAGGGACATGGATAAGGGGAGGGGGTGATTGGGTCATGCTGGCAATCAAGCTGTCATAACGGAGTTGTCACTTAAAACAGTCCCCCTCCTGAGTCCCAAGTGGGCTTTGATGGACGCCAGGACAGTCAAACACTCCAGGACAGCCCAGGGGGTGACTCAAGAGGAAAAACGAATGATGTCATGCCAACAATGAGCAGTTTGAAAAGGCAGAGCTTCAGTTTCGGGAGCTTTCCTGCATCCTGTCCCTTAGCGTCAGAGAGCCCCGTGACCTTGGCAGCCCTGGGTTCACGACCGCACGGTCCCCTTAGGAGATGCCCCCCATGAGCACGGGTGTCCCTCTGGAAGGTAGGAACCAGCCAACACCACCAACCAAGCACCCAGAGCTCCCTCGGATGATCACTGGTATTAAAAAAAATACTTTTAAAAATGGGCCAAACATCCTTAAGGATAAATGCAATGCAAACACAAAGAGCCATTGATGCCACAGAAACAACACTGAAACATCATTTTCTGCAAAGGCTGCATTGTCCAGCGGCACCGCCGTGTGGCAGGTCCACCGAGTGCCAGGGCTCTCGAGTGCCAGGAGAGACCAAAGTTATTGGCACCCGGACCAAATGTTCACATTCAGGCTTGAAGGCAACCGCCTCTCGCTTGCTGCTTTCTACTGACATACGGCGGCTCCAGGCCCTGTGCGGTTTGCCCGCCCACCGCGGCGCAGTTCCACAGTCACTCTGGGCGTGCGGGGCTCGCTGCCTGCCGCTGTCTGCCGGTCACGTTTCCTTCCTAATTCGCTCTACCAACTGGGGGTGACAGAAGGTACCAACTCCCATCTCGGGCATTTAAACCGTGAGCAGGCATCTATATGCACAGACTGTGCCCACGAACTTCGGAGAACTTGGCTTCTGCGGAGCCCAGAGCGCAAATGCTGCCGAAGCAGATGCCTTCTCCAAAATATTTACCTGATGGACACTTGGCAGCTTCTAAAGTAAACTCGCGGGTGGTTTTTTTTAGTTTATTTTATTTATTTTTAAATTAATCCTCACCCGACGATATATTTATTGATCTGAGAGAGAGAGGGGAAGGGAGGGAAAGAGAGGGAGGAAAAAAAACATCGATGGGAGAGAGAAATACCTTCTATAAGCACCCCAACAAGGAATGAAACCCACAACCCAGGTATGAGCCCTGACCAGGGATCGAACCCACAACCTTTTGGTATATGGGACATCATTCCAATCAACAAAGCCATCCAGCCAGGGCTCATTAGTGGCTTTTTAGATTGAAGTTCCAGCAGCTGTCAGCCAGGGAGGAGCTTAAGCACTTCATGGGAGAGAGACTGTGGACAGTGGTTAGAAACACATCCTGTCAATCAGAAAAGTGTGAATTCCGATCTCAGCCCCGCCTCTTACTGTCTGAATGATGATGCACAAGTTACTTAACCTTTCTTGGCCTCGGTCTCCCCATTGAGAAAACTCTGTCTAAAATACAAACTATCCCACAGGGTTCTGTGGAGAATAGAATGTAACGATATATGCAATACACTTAGTCCAGAGCTTGCAACATAAATGCTCAGTGTTACCACTTCCAGCATCACTGCTAACAATTCAACTTGCAGGCGGCTTCCAGGGCCAGGACAGCGAGGCCCAGCAGTACATGACTCACTGACTCTCAGTAGCAGAGCTAATGCTGGTCCGGGCAGGACTGGCACTAGCCCCTAAGGACATTCACCTGGGAAGGTGGCTCAGAGTCCAAAGTCCATCACTGGGCTCTGTCACATCTCACCTTCTCGCTCCATCTGGGTTGAACCACCAATAGCAGAAGCCAAGACAGACTTCAGAAGGAAGAAGGCAAGAACTGGGCTCCAGGCCCCAGCAGATGCTGGAGGAGGGGGGCGGGGGAACTCTCCAGGCCCCGCCCATCTGCCAGAGCCAGCCAGCTCCCACCAGGCGGCCAAGTCCAGCCCTCCAGGACTGAAGGCAGTACTGGACTGAAGCTGTTCCTTGACTGGCCACACCACCATCTCCCTCTCTGAGCTAAAGGGAGGAGGAATGACACAGTGCCCGCCAGGAGCAAGCAGAGCCAAGCTAGAACCTGAAATAGCGGCTCATACCTGGAACATCCTGCTCAGAGTGCTCCGGCCCTCAGGTGACACACAGCCAAAGGACCCCACGTTCAGAATCATCAGCAGAACCTTCTAGGGCCATGCGGCTCCCAGTGGTTTTCAGGGAGGGGGACAGAACCTGCGACTGGTGCAATCCCACATCGGTGCAGGCAAACCTATCTGCTCTCTCAAGTTCAGGGGTGCTGAAGGCTTGAAGAGACCCTCCTTTCAGAAACTGCAACAGTCTCTTCGTGGTCTGGTGGAGACTTTTGGCTCATGAGAATGTCCCTGGTTGGGAGTCGGTCAACAAACATTTACTGAGCGTGTACTGTACGCTGAACCCTGTGACAGGGACCAGAGGGGTACCAGTTCTGAGTCCCAAGCTCGGGTGACGGACAATATGTACATAAGCATATAAGGCCAGGATGTGGTACAAAGAGGCAGAGTGAGCGCACCCTGGAGGCTATTCCAGATCAATAAAACGGTCAGAGGAGAACACCTATTTCTGGACTTGAGGTAGGGCTGGATTTGCGGCCTTTTCTACTCCCTTTGAGAGGAGATAAGACAACTTTGAACTTGTAAAGCCTTATGACAGCTCCACGTTAAGTCCTCAACTCAGAGAACAACAGAACAACCTTTAGTTGGGGATCCTTAGGCAGAAAAGAAATAGCTCCAGCAGGCAAGATTTTACATCTCGATGTGAGATTAATCGCTCCGTAACAGCACACAAACTCGGACTTCCTGTAAGGGACGACTGACAGGGTTAGAAACCGATGACCAGTGGGTGGATAAGGAATGGACAATGAAATAAGGACACCGAGAACAGGAAAAGAGGTGTGGGCGTGGGCAAGTCATCCAAACAACTGGAAATCGTTGCGGGCTACGATACCGAAGTCAGGAAATCCTTTCGGGTGGGGCAGAAACTTGCGTGGCAGGTGCTGTTTAGAAACCACCTGATTCATCACACGGCCTTATTTACAGCAAGAAGACTGGCCCGTCCAGCCATTCCCAATTTAGAGAGGCTGTCACCCAGTGGGAGAACCACAGCCCTAATTCCCGCCTTAAGAAAGAGTGGGAGCTCCGAAGCTGCGGAGAAGCGGGTCTCAGGAAGCTGGAGGGTCGGGCGTGCCACCTTGCCCATTCAGGTTCCGAGGCATTCGGCCCCCAAACCTCACAAGGAAATGCTCTGGGCTCCATTGCCCTGCACATCTATTTCCCCTGGAGCGCTGCAGATGTAATCATAAACATTGCCGGTTCAGCCACAACTTCTTGTTCTTGGACGAACCCAGTGACTCCGGCGGAGGATCCCCAAGCGGCCAAAACCCCGCCCCCGTTCGTAACCATAGGAACGGTGGCACGCCAAGCCGGGGATTCCCGGCTCCGCCCCCTCCCTCCCAAAGATTGTTTCCCACTATCTGTCCACATGGGCGCACCGCCTCACTATTGGTCAGTGCCCCAGCACTGTGCCTCGCTCCAGCCAATAAGCGGCCTGTGCACGTGCACAGCTGCGTATCCCGATAGGTCATCACTACCTGATCACGCACTGCCTACCTGCGACAGACGTTGCTTGGGTCTCCAATGAAGTGACTCAGTAGCGACTTACAACCAATCGGCACCAGCCAGGGCTCGCGTCCGACCTATGGGCGCGCGCCGGGGGTGGGCTGTCCCGGCCGGGTTCCAGTCCCAGCGGGGTTTGTTAAAGCGACAGGAGCCACGGCGCGCTAGGGTTGCTCTGGCCACAGCACAGCTGGCACCGCGGCCCTCCATGTGCGGCTGGCGCCTTTGACAGCGGCGCCGCTTTGCTTCCGACCCCCGATCCGGGCTCTGCCCACCTATTTGGCGCGGGCGCGGCCGCGTCTCCGGGAGGGATGGGCGGCGAGGCGAGGTCCGCGGAGGCCGTGGGCTCCGAGGGTCGCGTGAAGAGCCTGGGTCTGGTGTTCGAGGACGAGCGCAAGGGCTGCTACTCGAACGGCGAGACGGTGGCGGGGCATGTGTTGCTGGAGGTGGCTGAGCCGGTGGCCCTCCGCGCGCTGCGCTTGGAGGCCCACGGACGCGCCACTGCCGCTTGGGGCCCCAGCGCCGGCTCCGCAGCCCCGGCCTCCATCTCCGAGGTGGAGTACCTGAATGTGCGTCTGAACCTGCGCGAGGCCCCGGCCGGTGAGCGCGGCGACAGCCCCGGTGTCCCCTCCGGGGCGCGGGCGCCCCCAAGGAGGGGATGGGGGGGCTGGCGGGGAGATGCCCACCTGCCAGGTGTGCCGCAGCGGGCGTCCGGGGGTGGGGTCCGCCCGCGGGGTGGCCAGAACCTCAGTTTGGTCGCTGGTGATGCGCGGGTAACAATGCCTGCGCCCCGCCCTCACAGCCCGGGGTGGGGGTAGGCAACAGCGTGCGCATTGGGTGCATGCCTCTTATCTGGCGTCCCGGGACTTTCCAGGACCGCTCTGGAAGGGAGCCGTTGACATGGAAACCTATGATGAACAGTCAGGAATCCAGCCCCTGGGGATCCGGGTCTTGTCCCTTCTGGCCAGAGGGACGGAGGGTGAAACTAGAGTCTGAGGTTCCATGCTCTGGGGCCCCATGTTTCACGGGCCTCCCCTTCTTCCCACCCTGAATCTAGAGGCTCCTCCTCGGTTCCTGATGAATTAGCAAAACCTCTGCAAGAGGGTAGTAGGTCTGGCAGGGTAGCAATTCAAAGGAAGTGCTTCTTGACCATCATACTCGGTGTCCTTTCTCTGGGGAGCACGGGTAACTGAAGGATTCTGCCTCTACCTTACATTCTTTTTCTTTACTATTTTTGCTGCTTTTGTTTCCTTTTCACCCAACCCCCTCCACCAATAGGCCTTTCCAGACAAACTGTGTCTGGGGGAAAGGTCACCCTCCCTTTCCACTCTTTCAAGGGCCGGGGAATGGTGTAGGCCCTTCCAGAAGTCTCCATGTGGGAACCCTCAATATGGGTGTTCCACTGAGTGCATACACTGATTGCCATTAATCATCAAATCTCTAGGAACGTTGAGTCCTGGTCTTCTTGGAGTGGGTGGACGGGATCCTGCTTTCTGCCTCATCAGCCCAACAGTAAAATGCACTATATCTTTAACCCTTGCTGTGCCTCACACAAAATCAACAGAATGTGCAGTTTTGCCGGGCCTTACTGTGGAGAAGGAGGCTGTCCACAGTTCAGGGCTCAAAGCATGGTAGAATGGAGCGACGCCCACAACCGCAGTGAGGCAGCTTGGAACCAAAGCCCTGAGCTGGAATGCCAAGTGCCGGGCGCCAGGGACGGACCGTTGTTACCTGCCTGTGCGCGCCTTCATCAGCAGTACAGCTCCCAGGCCCAGTCAGCTCACTCTGGCCCCCAGAAGCAACAGACCACATAGATCTTCAGAGGGCTGCCTGGAGGAAGGGGCCGGGGAGGCAGAAATAAACTGGCTTTTGTCCAGGACTTTGGACTCTGTCTCAGGGCCCATGACTACTGAGTAAATAAATGTAAGAGTAATAGCAGTTAGACTTGCTTAGCAAAAAAGTGGCCCAAAAAACAAAACAAATGCTTTGCTAAAATCTGAGCTAACAACTAGCATTTTGATCCACCAGTCAGATCCTGCATTTTCATTCTGGAGGGATAGAACGTCCAAACTTAGACCCCTTGAACGTCTTGCTTTCAGAATGGATCGTGACAAATATTGGCCAAAACTAATGTTTCACTTAAAAATCATGGTTTTAGTTGGTTTCACACAGAGGATGGGAAAAAAAAAGATCACTCCCGTTATCTGTAGCTTGGAAGAAGTAGCGAGCTTACACAATTGTGGATTCTCGGGGTTGTTTAATTCCGAAACCTGAGTTTTAATCACTTGCAGAAATGTTTAGGATATTGAGAGGTTGGGGAAGTGCAGCTTTGGGATCTGTTCACAGAGGCTTCTGAAGCTCACGCTTTGGCGTTGCTAATCTAATCCCACGGTTTGCTGTATTTGCGATTGAGTTTCTTCACACTTGTGTTGAGAAACTGTGGTAGAGAGACCAGACAGACCAGAGAGTTGGCTCCGGTCCTCGGGCGGCCACCAGCAGTGTGACAGTGCCCGGGAGCCCCTCTTCCCTGCTGAGCCCGCCCCTAACTGTGTGGTGGTCTCCCAGCCCCCGCAGGACCCTGAGCTGATGGACCGACCACCTCCCTGCGACAGGTGGTCCTCAGTGCAGAAGGAAAGGACACGCGATTCAGCTGGGGAACCCTTCTAAGTAAATAGATGGGAAAGGGAGAAAACAGCCTTGATTCCAAATACTGAGACCCACATCTGTCAACCCTCTCCACTGCTTTCCCTGTTTCTGTTTTGCGGTGATTGAAAGGCTCGTTTTAAATGTTACAGTCCCCATGTTGATCTGTCTTGTCTGTGAGGCTGGAACTTCCTCACTCCCTGACCCTCTCTCAGTCTCCTGGGCCACTCTCTCTCCCGCGTCAGGCTGTCCTGCCCTGCCTCATGCTGTTCCGCCATGGCCGTGCCAGCCCTGACACCCACCGCTCAGGGTGCCCATCCCCACCCCCATGGGCGCCAGGCCTCTGTGGCCCCTGCTGGTGCACAAGGGTCCAGCCTCACCCCAGCCCCCACGGCTCTGTTTGAGGACTGGAGTTACTGATCCTTCCACCCAGAGCACCTGACACCCGTGCACCCCACGTTCCGACCCCAAACGGAGTCCGCAGTTTCCATCCATCTGTGCCCAGGGTCTCGCTCTCCCACTGCCGTCCAACATGGGCTCACACCCCGGCGGCCTGTTCACTCTGCCTCCCGGTCACCCACCTGTGGACTGGTCCTGTTTGAATGACCTTGAGTGGCAAATACTTTGTTTCCCCCAATGTATCACACACCGAAAATGGGGGACTGACTGGGAAGACAGTGAGCCCATGCGGTGTGCCTGCTTTCTGAAAGTACGAGGTTCAAATGTTTGCTGAGGTGGTAAAGGTCTTGGAACTCTAGTATTTAGGTGAAAGAAATACCCCATTTCACTAGGGGTTGCTGCCTCTTAATTCTGTAAATGAATGGATGCAGTGGACATCACTTGGTAGCATGTGACCGGGCAAACCTCGGAGAGAGTTCTCAGTCTGCGCCGCCCTTTCTTCACCTTAACCCCCCCCCCCCGAGGGAATTTCACTGCCAACCTGAGTCTGTCGACACCAGACGAAGGGGAGGTCTACAGGTATCTCTGCACAGCTCCCTGGCCAGCACTGCAGCGGGGAGCTGGCCCTGGGTCCGAGCAGCACGCAGGGCCTCTGGCCTCGCCTGGTCCTCCCGTACCTGGCGCACCTGGCCACTCCGCCTCCTCACCATCATGGGGATAAGCCACTGCGGGAACGCAAATGGAGCTGGCTGACCCAGGGCGGGAGGAAGGGGTCATGGCCACGCTTGGCCAAGCCCTCTGCATCCCGAGTTAACCGCCAAAAGGCAGACCCCACACATCCACAGACCTTGAGCAGAAGTGACTCTTGCTCGTAACTTGCCCTGTTGGTTGGCTGTTCAGTATTATGCTCAATACGCACGATATTCAGAGTAAAGTTTCACCTCCTTGTCCCCTTCTGCCCCAGGTGCATGCCATCTGATTTTTAGAGTATATTCAGAAGAAATAGAACGATTTTGTTTTCTTCGTTTTCAGTCAAATTTAATCCTGGTATCTGATGTTAGTGTAATAGTGTACTCATGCTAGTGTAAGAGTGGAATAAACATGTTGGTGTATACATATGCATGCATGTGTGCACATGTCTGTGCATGTATTTATATGCATGGGGGTCTGCACTCTGACACTTCATGGTAGTTACTTGTGTAATTGTGTGTGTATACGTGTGTGTGTGTGTGTGTGTGTGTGTATAGTTAAACTTGGTACAAACAAATTGAAATTTTAATTCTCTAAATCTCAGCTTACTGAACTCTTGGGGGTAGACTAGATGTTATAGCTGGGAAAACCTCCTTTAAAAAACACCTGATTTAAGAGGTGAATATCTTGACCTAGTGCTCACCTTAGTTAAATAAAACGTTTTCTCCTTTCTAGGTGAAGGCACCCTCTGCTTACCTCCTGGGAAACACGAGTTCCCCTTCAGCTTTCAGCTCCCATCTGAGTAAGTGAAAGTCCCGGGACTGCTGTCATTGCCTCTGCTGCCCCCCGCCCCCGCCACCTGTTCCGACTCCCGGGTGCATCTGCTTACCCTGCGGGGCCCCGCAGACACCAGCGCCGCTCACACTCATTTCTCTTTGCACCAAACCAACATGTTAAGAGCCTTTCCTGGTTCGGCTGAGCTGGAAAGTAAACTTAGACATTCATTTCTTTGGCTTGCTTTGTCAGCCTTTTAGTCACCTCGTTCACCGGGAAATACGGACGGATCCAGTACTGTGTGAGAGCGGTTTTGGAGCGGCCCAGGCTGCCTGCCCAGAGCGTGCAGCGGGAGCTCCAGGTGGTCAGTCACATCGATGTCAACACGCCAGCACTGTTAGTAAGTTTTCCTCCTTCCTGCCCTTCCTCCCGCCCTCCCTTCCTCCTCCTCTTCAGCGGTGGCCACACTCAGCCAGGACAGAGCTACTCCGTTCTGTACTTTCTGATACAATCTTGTAACCCACAGGCACTCCCTCTAAACGTGATTCTGGGTCGAGCAAATTACAGATCATGTGTGTTCACACTATTAATCGCGTCCCGGCTGTTCTAGGCTGCTGCTGCCAGAAAGTTAGCACAGGCTGGAAACGCATTAATAAGGCTTGATGATGACGACGTTAGCACAGAGAGCGGCTACGTTCACCAGAGCGGCCGCACTCCCGGGGCTGTGGCATTCAAAGTCTTCAGTAATTGCAGGTTGAGGAGCAGCAATTACGGGAGAGTGTTAATCATGCCCAGCCTGCCATCGAGGCCCGGGCCATTATGCTGAGAAATGGCCCGGGCCTTCCATTCCGCATGTCATTGTACAACATTCAGTAAGTGCACGCAGCTGTCTCGGGGCCCCTTTCACTGATGATTTCCTTATGACAGGTTTGGCCACATGAAAGCATTGAACTTCTAATAATCCCCAGAAATACAGTAGACAGAGCACAAAGATGAGGCTTTAAGTAACAACAGAATAGGCAAGATGGGAGCTAATGAGCGAGATTCTTTTATCTCAACCCATATTATCAAAATAATATAAAATTATACCTTATACTTTCATGATAGCTACTGGGACCTAATGGTTCTTCATTTAAATATGAATGAATGTAGGGTTTTTTTTTAACTTCCTAGAAAATACTGGGATAATTTGAACTTTCCATCAGGACATTGATGTTTACAAAGATGGGGTTTTAGTGTTGGAGGGTTCTTTTTCTAGCCAATGATTTTAAAGATAAGGAAGGAAAAAAGCCTGGAGTTAAAAGTTACTTAACTCTATTTTCGCATGACAATGGCAGAGAATTGACTATGATGTTTACCTTTAGATTGTAAAAATATAACAGGCCCAGTTGGCACATCTGTCACCCAAATCAAAAAACCCAGCTGACCGGGTTTATAGCGGTGACCTGCTTAACATTGGTTTTGAAACTTGACAAGGTTAAGTGTCTTGTATTTTTAAACACTACTTAGAATTGGGAGGTTAACTATGACTAAACTCTTTAGGAGGCCATTGTGACAAATGATTTAAAGAAATTTCTTTTTTGCCAAAAAGAGATACGATATATCCTTTCCTATCCTTTCTTTAAATAAAAGAGAAAAACATTGTACCTTTGGGTTTGACGATAAACTGTGGTTTGTAACCTGAGAATGTAAAACCTGGTGTCATTTCCTTCAGTCATCTTTTGTATCTGTAACAAACTCTGTGTGCGGTTTGCCTGCCATTACACAAAACCCAAAATCCATTCTAAATTAAAGGCACTTGAACTATAATGCCTAATAATGCATTTTGAAGTAAGTAAAAAAATAGAGGGGTTGTTTATTCCACATTTTAAAAATGCCAAAACAAATAGCATGTTCTGATTATTGACTTTTATGCCATTTCTCCTTTGACCCAATGTAAACAGAGTCTTAAAATAGTACTTCTGACGTGTTAATTGGCACTACCAGAGTTTGTGATTGCTTTCGTAAGGAATGGTGTGTCATTTCCCAGAAACAGAATGACCACAGGGTACAATAGGATGGCATCACCCCGATTTGAATCTGAAAATGCACCTCAGTTGTCCTAATAAGGGAATGACTTTGAGTGCACTGCATTTGAGATGTCATGTGAGAGAAGAAAAGTCTTACTTGTTTTTTTTTGAAAGACATTTCTCAATGAAGAATAACATCATTTCAAGTTTTGTGGATTTTTCTAGACTGGTTTAATTAAAGTTGCCTTCCTCTTTGAAATTTTCAAGACCCCTGTACTGAAAACTCAGGAGAAAATGGTGGGCTGCTGGTTTTTCACTTCTGGTCCAGTCTCGCTGAGCGCCAAAATTGAGAGAAAGGGCTACTGCAATGGTAAGTGAGCACAGCGTCCTCAGAGTTCAGGTGCAGTTCATTGATATTGCTAGTTAGTTGTAAGTGATTGTAAATAGTGTGTTTTGTCAGTGATGCAGCATGTATTATGTTAAAACGCAAATGAATGCTTCCGTTCTCAATGTAAATCACTGACGTTTAGGTAGCTGTGAGTGGATTAGTCCATTCCAGTAAAACTCCCGGCATTCCGACTTCCATCCCATTCCTTGAGTGAGGAGGATGGAAGCTGGCTGAGCGGGGCACACCAGAGTCTCACGTCCACGCTGTGGAAGAACGTCCCCAGCAGCACCGCTCGGAGGACACGGCTGGGCATGCTCGCTGCGTGCTGGGAGTGCAGTGTACGGGGCTGGAATGGAGAACGCTGGCAAGCTCCACCGTCAGGCGATGTTAGAACTACCGTGGGGGGAGGCCCCATTCTGTTCGGGGGACCTGGGTCCTGGGTCCTGGGTCTGGCTCACTGGAAGCGAATGGGAACCGTGAGACCGTGGATGTGAAACTTGCCCACCCCATCCATGGCTTCATCTGCCCTTACCCCCAGTCTTCAGAAGCGAAGGCTAGTTCTCCTGCTGGTCAGGCATTAATATGGTGGGCGCTCACGAGTGTGTTAGTGATCTTTTGTACTCAGCATGTTCCTCTACCATTCCCTTGTATGCCCCACCTTAATTTTTAAAGATACTGGTAACTTACATTACTTTGAACTGGTGGTGTAATATTGTTTCATCGGGAAAGTGAATAATGCAATGATTAGAAACCAGGGTCTGTCCCAACCCGCAGTCTGCATTTCTCCAACTCGGATTCACAATACAGGTTCTCCGTCAGGGCTCCTCCGTCTGTTACCATGGCATCTCCAGCCTTCCAGCTTGACCTGGTGACAGCTCTATGGCACTGTGGTGAGCACTTTCCGGAGCGCCCCTGAAGGCTGTTTGTTTTCTCTTTAGGAGAAGCTATTCCAATCTATGCAGAAATCGAGAACTGCTCCTCCCGCCTGGTGGTGCCCAAAGCTGCCATTTTCCAGACCCAGACGTACTTGGCCGGTGGGAAGACCAAGACTGTCCGGCACGTGGTGGCCCACGTGCGCGGGAGCCACATCGCGTCCGGGAGCGCGGACACCTGGAACGGGAAGATGCTGAAGATCCCGCCCGTCGCGCCGTCCATCCTGGACTGCTGCATCATCCGAGTGGACTACTCCTTAGCGGTGAGCACAGCTCTCCTCGCAGTGACAAGTGTGCAGGACGGAGCGGCACCAGCGTCACGGGCCTGGGGGGGGCTGTGTGTTGGGTACCTGGGGAAGCGTCCTTTCGGGTCCACGGCATTACAGCGAACAGCGGGACAGACGGAAATTGGCCTTTGTTTTTTAATCCAAAAATAGCCCCCTGTGGCATTGCATTAAATGAGAATCAAGGTGCACTCCGGGTGCTGGTTGCATTGAAGATGTGCTTCCTTTGCTATGGTCACTACGTGAGACACACTTGCTCACAGCGAGGGGGGGTTCAGGCCGTGCTCCCCATCACTCAGTGTCCCTGTCCTTTGTGGGCTCTTCCTGGGGTTGGTCCTTGTTTTTTCAGGTCTGGACAATGCACATCTGTCATGGGTGGGGGTGGCAGGTGACAAAGACACTTCTTTCTAGGAAAAATAATCCATCAGCTCTTGTTACTACGAAGTTTAATTTTTTTGGTTCCTTTCTGTCTGTCTCTCTCTCCCGGGCCTATCAGGTGTATATTCATATTCCTGGTGCTAAAAAGCTGATGCTGGAGCTGCCCTTAGTGATCGGCACGATCCCGTACCACGGCTTTGCCAGCAGGAACTGCAGCATGGCCAGCCAGTTCAGTGTGGACATGAGCTGGTGGGCCCTGGCGTTGCCCGAGCAGCCTGAAGGTAGAGGTCTGGGGTTCTTTCAGGACAGGCTGTACACACAAAGAACCTACTAAGTGCTCAGATGTCATCCCACTGCTACTGTAACTGTCCTCGCTCCCACTACCCAACGCCCTCAAACGCTCCTCCTGGAAGGGCCTCTGGCAGCTCAGCTCATCCCAACCACGAGGCTGCGGGTGCCAGACCCAGGAGTAAAAGCCGCACTTCCAGGCACGGACTTGTGCTAGTGAAACAACAGTCCAAATACTGGTACACTGTCCTGCATGTTCTGTAGCCACAGTTCGATGATTTTTCAGCCTGGACTACAAGATGTATGTCTCAAAGAGTAGAGAATATAGTCAGTGTTAGTAGTTTAGTCAAAGCAGACTCTATTAAATGGACAGGGACACTCGCTGGTTGGAGGGAAGACTACTGTCGTTTTACCGTGAACTTTAGAGAAAGCTGTCTTATTTCCGTCACATTCGGAGGGGTCATGGTGGTTGGGTGTGGCGTGGATTTCTCAGTCTGAGCTCCCTCCTTGTTGCAGCCCCCCCGGAATACACAGATGTGGTGTCAGAGGAGGCGCTGTCCAGGCACAGCCCCCCCAACCCCGTGCTGCCCAGCTGGGGGGCAGAGGCACACTGCCCCGCCTTCGCCTGCATTCCGGACTTCCGCTTCCAGCCTCCCCCTCTTTACTCAGAGGTGAGCAAGGCAAAGGGAAATCAATCCCACTTGCGTTGTGCTGTTAGTAAACAATCCTGTGGCTGATTCCCCATTAGTAGGGGATGCATACTTTAAATTGCCACTGTCATGCACCGCCGTTGCAGCACCTTCTTTGTCACCTGCGGCGTGCTGGAGCGCAGGTTGCCGTCTGGGCGTCTGATGTGGCCGTGTGGCGCACGGAGACTCAGGAGCTGGAGCAGCTCCTGGGGCTTAGCAATGGCCCCAGGCTCCGAACAACTCGGCAAGACAGGACAGAGTCGTTTAAGGACCCCCGCACTAGTGACTTGCCCACTCTCTCTTTCAGGTCGACCCACATCCTAGCAACGCAGGAGAGGCCCCGCCCGTCTCCTTCATTCTGTGAATGCATCTTGGAAATCACTGTGACCATCCCCAAGGGAGGGAGAATGTCGGCTGTTTTCCCCTGCTTTCCGGGCATGCGGCAGGGAGGATTCGCTGAAGAACCCAAGTGAACATCAGCACCAAGAAATTAAAGCGTACGTGAACTGTCCAGCAGGCTGGCGGGATTGTCGCCTGAGTCTACGGTGGGGCCGTGTGTCCCCTTTGAAGGATGGAAGTGCGTGGAAGTCACAGAGTGAAGTGGGAGCCTGGATGGGGACAGAGTAAGAGGAGGGGCCCGTGCTGATGGCGTTCCGTGCGACCGGAAGCAGCACTGAGCAAGGGTTCTCAGAGCGGAGCGAAGGCCACCTGGGCACCCTGGGAGGGGACCTGGCTCTGGAGAAGTTGGGATGTGCAGGGGAAGGAGAAGGCTGAATCCAACCGCCGACTGAGACCCCCAGGGGCCAGGGGCTGCCGATCCCCTCCCCCACACGTCCCATAGGCCCGAGGTCCATGGAAGACCCGTTCCTGAGACCGTGGTGGTCGGAGGCCCTAAGGAAGGGATTGGGTTTCCAGTCTTTCTGGGCCCATTTAAAACATAGTTGATACATTGGCGGTCGAATATTAGGAGCCCAAGAAAGTGCCCCTTGAAAGGCACATCAGTGCGAAGGGGAAGGATGAGTTCCCACATGGGGACACCTTTTGTCGGAGGCTGTGATTTCTACCCTCTTTAGAACTTGAACAGGATTCGCGTTTGATTTTCCTCACATCCTGTTTACCCAAGAGCATACTGGACAGAGAAGGGAGAAGGTGCATCCTTAGAAAGCCAGCCATGGCACCTACACAAAAAGCGAAACAAGGGCTGGTCCTGACCTACCTCCAGCGAGTGAGCAGAGCTGTTCTCAGACTTGGTCCGATGGGCCTTGGGAGGGCCCGGCCCGCCCCTTGGCGGGGGCACCTCAGCCAGCCTGCACTGCATCTGGAGCCATGGTTAGCATTAGGTGGGAGTTAGCGCAGGTAAACCAAAGGGAGCTTCAAAAGAAATGCAAAACCAAAAGAGGGTAGAAATGGCACTTCTTGAAAAGGCGCGGACTGGGTTGCTGTCAGGAGACTTGCGTCCCCTGAGGGCGGGCACTGCCTGGTACCTGGTCAGTCCAATTCCTTAGTAATTCTCTAGAAACTGTGATTTTATTGTTCTGGTGCAATATTTTATTAGCATTTAACCTCAGGCTATGGCAGGATTATGTTCCTGCCGAAAGTCTGAGGAGCATTTTCCCTTGTTCCCCTTCTCCTGCTCCTCCCGCCCTCCTAGCCAGAGTGGCTTCGGCCTCTGCTCTGCGGGAGTGGGAGCTCACAGTGCTTCTGCACAGAGGCAGGGGAGGCAGGGGTGCCTGTGGTGGGGATCGGGGACCCACTGAGGGTTCCCTTTGATGGAGAAATCCTGGCGCTTCCCATGTGGAACACTGAGCTTCACTCAACAGAACGGTACATTCAGTGAGAAAGAGAAAAATTCTTCCAACGTTCAATGTTGTATTTAAAAATTAGTTGGCTATTAGATGATCCAGCGATCAGGGGTTTTTCTTCAAACAGGAGGTGAGCGGGTGTGTCTCAGCCCTCTGGACACGCCTCTCCTCCACGGTGCACATCACACGTGTTTCCCGCATAAGCCACCGTTTAAAGTCGACGCCGACGCTCACAGTACAAAAACTGCCACCAAACTGTTCCCTGCCTTGGTTTTTGATTTTGCTTAGTTTGGTGTGTGTTTCGAAACAGGTGTGTGTCCTGAAGTCCCGTCCAAACCGTTTTTACTTTCAAAAAGATCATCTTCCACTGTTGGCTGACCTCTAATTTGTTTGTATGGCTCACCCCCAGGATGGGAGGACAGAGGGAGGAGGTGCGGCAGAACACGGATGGGGAAAGAAGGTCTATTTAGCTCCAGGTAGAAAAGCGACTACTTTCTTCCGCCCTTCACTGGGCTGGCCTCCTCAGCTTTATCCATGGGGTCAGGCAGTGAACAGAAGGTGGAGGCAAAGCTGATTGGTGGTGTAGCTCTTAAGAGAATAGCCAAGTACAGTTTGCCTCACTGAATTCCCATCGGTGTATCTGACCTCCGGCAGTGGGCTTTTCTCAGTCAAGAAATTGTGTCATGAAGGCAGCCAGTTCTGCGTTGGAACAGGATACTTGGAAATGAAGGCAAAAACTAGCTGCTGTATTTGCTTCTATAGTCCATTGGGTAGTTTGCAAAGAAACTGTGGCCTTAGAACTTCCTTTCTTTTTTAAAAAAATATTTTATTTCTTTATTTTTAGAGAGAGGTAAAGGGAGGGAGAAAGAGAGGGAGAGAAACATCTATGTGTGGTTGCCTCTCAGGCGCCCCCTACTGGGGACCTGGCCCGCAACCCAGGCATGTGCCCTGACTGGGAATCGAACCACGACCCTTTGATTCACAGCCCACGCTCAATCCACTGAGCCACACCAGCCAGGGCAGAACTTTCTTTTTTCAATGCAAAAATGCTGAAATTGAAAATGTGCAGCTTTTGGCACACAAAATCCTTCTGTGGGCAGAACTCATGATTTTCGTTTCGTTTTGCACAGTAAGAAACTCAATAGGGCTCATGTTTTCTGTAAGTTGATCATGAAAGCTTTTTTTTATTTTTATTTTTTTTTTTTTTTTACTGAAAATGTAACAACTGAACCCACAGGGGAAAAAAAAGATTGTATTTTGTACTCTTGTTTGAACCCTATGGGTTCCTTTTATTAATAAACCGATCACACTGAAGCTGGGAATTGCTCACTTTGTTTCGTGTCTGTAGTGTCTGTAGGACTGCGGCTTACGGCTTACTTACGTTGTTACAGATGGAAGGGAAATTGACACCACACAACAAAGCCTTCCGCCCATTCCTGGTGCTGCCCTGAGGCCAGGCCTGAGGGGTCTGGGCCAGTTTGCTAGTGGGGTCAGTTTCCCCAACATCATCAGCTCTTAGCATCCCATGGAGAAAAGCAGTTAGGATGGGTGAATGAGTTTAAGCTCTACTAGTGGTTGGGAGAGCATTATCTGCCTTTATTCCCAAAGGACAGTGGCCACTTTTTAAAGCTTCTGGAGTTTTCGTGGTATTGGACCAGAATCTCCCCAGGGCTGATTTAGTGGGGCTGGTGGGCAACCCGTGGTACCTCACCAGCCTAAATAAACCTCTCCTCTCATCCTGAGCACATTTTATACAAGGAATACAAGAAGACATGTTTTATACAAGGAATTCGAAAACTGCCCAGATCCTCTGTCCTGGAAAATTAACCTTCACTGTTTAAAAAAAAAAAAAAAAAAAAAAGCCCAGTAATTTACTCTCCAAGTGTCTGTAATGTGAGATCATGTAAATAATAAATAAGTGGTGTCTGCATCCGCACTTGGAATGAACGTGAATCGAGATAAGTGTCTCATGCTATGGGTACTGAGATGAAATTCAAGTTTCTGTAGTTCATCATGTGAAGTTGTGGATTATAAAATTTAGAACGAGGCAGGCCATTCTGGAGAATTGAGAACAAAGCCCTCATGTGGCCCAGGAGGACCACCAAGCCCAGAGGTGCACCCTGGAAGTCTGGCCCGCATGCCCTGTGAGGTCCTTGCTCACACCCACCCTTCCTGATTCCATGGCTTTCACAGAAGCTACAGGGCAGTGATGACTTTCATTACACAGTGGAAGCCAAGCAGACCTGGACACGAAGCATGGACGCTACATGAAGTCTTTGCTGTTTGCATCTCAAAGCCCTGACTCCTGAAAGGGTGCCTGACTCTGACTACATTGCTTCCTAAGTGTGTTTAATTAGTAGCTGGAACCCTTTCTTCAGCAGAGATGTGTTCTCACTGTAGATTTTGAAATAATTACAGACTCTCAAGAAGTTGCAATTTTAGTAGCGGGATCCTGTGGATCCATCATGCAGTCTCCTCTGCAGGTAACACCTCACCCCACTAACACATGCTCAACATCAGGAAATTGATGTTGACACAATGCCCATGATCAGCCCGAGCTGAAGCCTTGCTTGGGTATCACTCGGTTTTGAATGCGCTCATTGTTCTGGTGTGTGCTTATGTGTCTAGTTCTGTGGCATTTTATCACATGTCTTGGTTCATATCGTCCCCACAATCAAGACACAGGACTCCAACACCACCAGGAAACACCCGCAGCCCTGCGCTGTCGCGCCATCCCCTGCCCCGCCCCCATCCACCTGTTCTCCCCCCGTAACGTTGTCACCTGGAGGATGCTAGGTAACAGGAGTCGCTCAGTGCGTGCCTCTTCCGTGGGCTTCCCCACTCAGCGTAACGCCCTTCAGATCCAGAAGAGTGATCTTATCTTAAAAGTTTGTGTTTCTGTGTTTCAGGAGGAGGCATTTTAAAAGAAACGAATTGACGTTGAAAATTCCATTTTGCAACTTGTACTTGCAAAGACAATGTGTTGATAGTTCTGTGCACACCATACCTTTGTAAATAGCTGGGCTTTGAATTTGGGAGCTTCTTTTCATGTCGAATATGTAAAAAGGCAGGGGCTCCACAAACCTAGGGGCTCACTTTGAGCTTGTCTAAGCTCTCAAAGGATCCCTCCTTGAAGAGCAAGCTACTGTATTATAAGGAGCAAAATATACTTGTATTTTTATGCAAGCATAAACCAAGGAGAAACTACCCTGGACTATTTATCCTATCAAGCCCCTGAATATGGAGAGTTTAATACAGATTTCACAGGAAAGAAACTACATTTACTTTGGTGTTTTCTGTACTAAATTCTGTTCTTTTTCTTCTTTCCCATCCTTTGATTCCCTTCTTCCCATCACCATTTCCTAACATCGGTGATGAAAAGCTCCCTTAGAAGCTGAGAAAAATTAACGCTAAAATACATACTGATCCTTAACGAAACAATTCTGTAAAACATGGACTGACTCATTAACAGTATTAAACTTTCCTAGACAGGAGAATTCACTTTACAGAGGCCATTAACATAGGAACGTAAAGAGTGCCTCTCTCATAGGACAACGTGAGTCTCAGCAACGGAATGAGGCGGCCCCACGGGCTCAGCGAATGGGGGAGGGCAGACAGCGGTGACAAGAGCCCGTGCCCAGAATGTCCCTGTAACCGAATCCACGGGGAAATGCTTCCTACGAAGAGCGGCTTCTGTGCCCCGGCGGGAGGTTCTCCCCCACTCACAGTGTCAAGCAGCCAAGAGGCCCTGCCCGGACAGGAGGAGACACCTTGGGAAGCACCTCTGGGTGAGAACAAGTGAAAACGGAGCAGGTCCTCTTACACTGGCAAACGCCCCCACCCACCCTGTGCACATTCTCGCACACGCTCAGGCACCCCGATCTGCACCCTCTCGTCTCCCCTTGACCTTCACACCTGGGACTACTGGCTCACAGAGGAATGTGAGTCCATTAACACAAGGCAGAGACAGGCAGCGAGTCCCTGCTCCTGCAGGGACTGGTGGCCAGCACCTCGCCTGTCTTCCCTGACATACAAGCCTAGTAGGGGCGTCAGGGAGATGGTGCTGAGTGAGCAAACCGGGGGGAGTGGATGCCAGGACTTGATCTTTGAAGAGAAAGTGACTGTGTGACCCCGCGGTCACTGACCTGCCCCGCCCACAGCCCCGTCTCTGTGCAGTGATGGAAGGACACATAAGTCCCACACAGAGTAACAGTATTCATGCATGCCGTGTTCACTGTGCAGTGCACACGCACACGCTCACTTCGCCAGGCCATGAAGGCACCATCCCGGAGTCCATGTGAGAAGCCTCCGAGGTTTGATCGCTAATGGGTATTGGTGTCACTGCAGACACTCGCACCTGCCCGCACTGGTGCGCCGAGTGGACTGGAGGACAGGACAGAGGTTTGTGGCCCATAGTCAGTTAGCTTCCTTCAAACACGGCACAAAGCCACAGACGCTGCGCCTCTTGCGTGGAGACTTCACCCCACAGGCAAGACAGCTCGCCAAACACCGCTTTGCTCGTACAGGAGGGGACTCCAGAGGGGGCATGCAATCATCACCAATTCACCCCACTACTAGGGGGAAACCCCACGAAGGACGTGCCTGCTGTTTGGGCCAATGGGTGGGATACTGGTGGTCAGCAAGCCAACGAAAGGCATGGAGGCTTTCCTGAACTCCACACACCACTGGTCACTGCAGGACAGGGTTCTAAAGCAAACCCATGTGGTTGAAGCACAGCAGTCTGTGGCGTAACCATGGGGCGGTGGGGGGGGGGCAGGAGCCCGCAGGGGCCAGTGTGAGGGGCCTCACTGCACGATAGCCCTGTGAGAGCTTGGCATCGAACCAGCTCTGAGGGATAACAGCTCAGGGGCCCGGCACTTTTAGCATGGTCTTCTCCTGGCCAACCAGCCTAAAAGGAGCTGAGGAAGCGGGTGCGTGCCTACGAGCCAGAGGATAACGGCATGGAGGAAAAGCCTCCAGCCACCTCTGTCTTCCTTAAGGGAGGAGAAAGTCAGAGATTCCCAGTGAACCTCCAAAGGGAACCCACTTGTACAGAGGGGGGCCTGAAAGCAAACCTCAGTGTTCCCCATTCGACAGCTGGGCCTTTTTGATAAATGCACAAAGTGGGCACCATAGGAAACCGTAGCAACCAGTACCTACTTTCACCTCACCCGACAGAACAAAAAACCTAGGGGAAGACGTCAGAAGATAGCTTATCTCCGACAGTGGCAGGGTCTCCTCAGGTAAACAGGGCGTTTGTAGCAAAATCAATGGCCATGCACCCAAAGCCACTTTATGGCAACCAGCTCCAGCACTGTCCTCCCCCAAACAAAACGAAATGAAACAAAACAACCTCCCCCTGCCCACGGGAGGATGCCTGAGGGGTCTACATGGGAATTTCCGATGGCCCCAGCTTTGCTTCCGGTCACCATACAGAAGCCTCCCGGGAAGCACTGAGTGGGCGGGCGGGGGCCCGGCAAACTGCAGGTTAACCTCCCTCGCCCAGCCTCGCCCAGCCTCGCCCAGCTGTGTGCACCGGGGCCTCAGCTCCCCCCTCGCCGGTGCAAGGCAAACAGCCCCTCGGTGGCTCTGAGGGTGGTGCTGGAGGGAGCTGGTAGGGCACTCCTGGCCCCAAGCCTCAGCTGGGCCTAGGCCCCTGAGAGCCCGCCTCACTCAGCCACTGCTTCCTGCTGTCTTTGCACAAAGGACTGGGCACATGACCCTCCTCCTCAAGATGCTCCCTGACCACTTCCCAGGTGTCTGCATCCATCAGGGAACCCAGCTCAGGGTCAAGCCCGGGTCCCTCCGTCTGCACCGCGGCGGGCAGAGTCACAGAAAAGCAGGGTGTGTCACAGCATGACTGCAGCAGGGGGCTCTGAGTGACAGACTGGGCAGAGGCGCACACCAGGCCACGTGAAGTCCACACAAACGTTTCTTTCTGAAATACCCAAACCCCGTAAGGAGGAAGCAGGGAGAGCCTCTGAGCACATGGTTCTGACCACGAGGTCAGGTTCAGGGGCCCGCAGACCACTAAGGAGAAGCACAAGGTCACTTGTCCAGGTGTCTATAGGAAGGAAATGGGCACTGATGTACCCACGGCCTTGCCTTGACCTTCACCTTGGTCCTCACTGCCTGTTCCACAAGAGGCTGGGCTCACGGGGAAGCATCCAATGCCCAGCTGGGGGAGAACAATGTTAGGAAGGCGGCTGACGGAATTTGCTTCTTTCTTTCTGTCTTCTCATCACCTGATTGGCTGGATTGAGGGGTTCAATCTCTCGCAGGGTTTCTCTTCCAAAAGGCCTCCCTGGGCACCTCGCACAGACTCAGAAGCACAGGGGACTTTTATATTTATTACAGAGAGTGGCAAGCATCCGTTCTGCCTGTTTCCATAAACACAGACTGGCAATTAATGTGTTTGGTTCAAAAGCCTTCAAACATTTGTACATCCATTTGCACGTTTAAATGGCTCTGCACAACAGTCAGGCAGGTGGTTAACTATATGTATATTAAATTCATAGAGAAACTGGTAATTTTCAATTATAATTGTCAGTTCACAGTTTACATGGTAAGGATTTTTTGAATAGACCCATTAGCCGATTTAGTTAGTTGGGGTTTTTATAAATCATGGTTTATTTGCTTATGCCACTTATGAAGGCGGAATTTTCAGGGCTCTCTTGTGAATCAATAAATGTTTACTTTGGTCTTTATTCTGCCCAAGCGCCAAGTTTGACATGGGATGAAATATCATCAGGTTTTTCTTAAGTAGCTGTTTGAATGCAGCTGCTTTATTAGCCGCTTTCTTTAGCATTATTACTCAGATAATGGTTGAAAAGTCTATTCATTGGCTATTAATGTGTTTTTATAAATAACGTCGAAATAGGGCTGGATCGAAGCCCCTTGGAATTCTACAACGTATCGTACTTCCCTGGTAATATCCTCCAACAGTAGAAACTTCGGAGCCAATGAAGATCGGTCCCATTTTTCTAAATGACACCCTTTAAAAGCAAAACTCGCAAATGTATGGCCCTGGCTTGCGCATAATAAAACTTGATGGTTCCATCGCCTTGGATAATATTTTCCTTTCCTAGGCGAGAGAAACCATTTGCCCGCCTCTCGTTCAGCTTTTACAGCAGCCAAGGCGACCTGAGGCGAAGCTGTGGGGAGAGCAGGCTCCGGGGTCCAGACGCTGGGAGCCGTCCTGGCGTCCTAGACGGAGTTTCACCCTCCTCACTTGTCCCTCCCTCAAGCTGTTGCTGGATTTCTCCTGTAAACAGGACCAGGGGGCACTTCCCATCCCCAAGGCGTGTCAAGGGGGCTAGTGGATGATTTTCTGGTAGTTTCCAAATACCTGGAGCCCCTGATGGTCTCCTCCTAGCTTGCCATGTCCGTAACTGAGTGCCCCCTTCTCAACATCCCCTCCTCAGCCCCAGCCACCTGGGCACGGACCCCTTGAACAATACGAGAAACGGGAGGCCCTCACCTTGCTTCCTGTGGCCCCACCAGACAGTTTCTGAGCTAAACAGATGGACTGTGTGGTGACAGACCCCTCCTAGGGGGCACTCAAGGGGCATACGCCGGAGTTACTCAGCCACAGATGGACAGGCAATGGCAGAGGCTTCCATGAAAAAGTGTCGGATCTCAGGTCCCGGGGATGTCACGGACCATGGATACCCCCTGCGCTGCCCTCTAGTTGGAGCAAACACGCACGGGTAGTCTGGCTTCGAAGTGAACTGCCCATGGCTCCCTCCTGCTGGCCCCTGAACGAAGCGGTCACTGCGGGCGGCCGAAGTCCCGCTCATTCTGCAGCTCTGTGCTGACCCCACCCACCAAGGTCAGCGATCCAGAGGTCTCTCTCCACTTGTGTCCACAGATTCCCCGGTGGGAATCCATGGTAGGAAAAGGGTGATGTTCTTCTCAAAAGACAGGCTTTCAGGCGGAGCGCAACAGCCACGTCGAAAGGTCACCTAAGTGGGAGGGGACCCCACACATCAGAGACTGGGATGTGCCTGCTGGCTCTGCAAGCAGGACAGGGCCCCTGGCTGCTCGGCTAAGCAGCAGGGGTCCGGACACAGTCTCACAGTGTTCAGGGTGCCAGCGCAGACCTGGTGTGCGCGGAGCTACACCGGCGTTCAGCAAACGCCGGGTGAATCTGGAAAAGTCACATCATTCGCTCACTTCAACCATGACAGGGGTGGAGTTGGACGCCAGGAAGTTTTAATATCCAGACGCCTCCTCCTCTGCTTTTCCCAGAACTGCTTCCCAAACTACCCTCTTTTCTTCTCCCTCAGCAGTTCTGGGAGCCCAGACTCACCACCATCGAGGACCATGGTGGCCGACTTCTCCCAAGGACATGCAGCGGCACCACTCAGGAGAGAGGGGTGTGGGGGCAGGGGCGGGCTTGAGGATAGCTGTTGTTTGTGCTTCTGTAAGAGACTGCAGTGCTGAGGCAGGCATTGTTAGCACTTGGTAGCCTATGTGTGTTGGGTAGAAAGTGAGAAAAAAATAACACAAAGGTCACCTTCCACAAGGAAGTATGTCCGCAGCTAAAAGATCAAAGCTTCTTAAATAATATTTTTAATACTATATCTGGATTTTCAGGGCTGTGGTAGGTGTGGTTCTGTACAGGTGTACGAAGCCCCTGCTGCCGTCCATTCGAGCAGATTGCTGGAACATTCTGGAAACAAACATCTGGGCACAGCTCGAACTTTGACCAGGCTGGTACCCGCATGCAGCAGGGTCAGGACGTGCAGCTGGAGGAGAACTCCAAGTGAACAAACATCACTCCACTGTTTGAGCCAAGAGCTGGTATATTTTATCTCCTGTTAGTCTTAAGACAACGCAGCTAAGTGATTACGACGCTTGTCCTCTCACACGTGAGAAACCCAAAGGTCGAGAGCTTCAGAAACAGCTTTGAGGTTCTCCCAGGTGGTCACTGTCGGAATTGCAGGTAAAAGCCAGGCTGCACTGACCTCACCTCTGTCGGCCTCTGCACCCCACTGCAGCGCCTCTGGACCACCGGAGGGTCCAGGGAGAGACGTGCCTGCAGAGTGCGGAGCCTCCTGCTGCCGGGCACTCGGGAGTCACTGGGGAGGGAAGGTGGTCCGAGGGTGAGGGGCTCGAGGCCACCGGAGGGTGCGGACGGCGGCACACAGGTGGCTGTCCCCCAGCGCTCTGCGGCAGGGAGGCAAGCTGTCCAGGGCAGAGCCGTGGTGCCTGGGACAGCCTGCAGGTCTGTCCCCTTAGAAGCCGAGAAGCTGGCCAGGGGCCTCTGCCCCTTCGCCTGCGGAAGCGGAAGCTGAGCAACAGCAAAGCGAGGACGGGACGCACGCATGCACAGGGGCGAGGGCCCATCTAACTCCCACTCTCCGTGGAAATGTGCTGCATGCATGGGTGTGTGGATGAGAGAGACAGCACAAACAGGATGTGTGACTCCGGGAAGCCGCCCCGGGGAGGCCACTTTGGCAGCCAGGAAACCAGATGAGGCCCCTATGTTTTTCCTTTCTCACGCCTGTGCACCCGTTCCTGTTTGCACTTGGGAAGGGCAGAAGGGGTCACGACCGGCATCTCCCCTCTGTCATTACAGCACCGGGCCTCTTCCCCGGTGTCCTCCCTGCACCAAACAGCAGTCTCCTCTCTCTCCTGTCTGGGGCTCACTGAGAAGGGGCCCGAGAGCCAGCCGACACCGGTTTATCCACGCATGGGGAGGACACCCAGGCTAGAGACGGTTAGGGATCTGCCAAGGTCACGCTCTCCTGTCTGGCCCTTCCCACTCCTGAGAGCAAGCTGACCTTTTGCCCTCAGAGCTGAGATGCTGGGTGCTCAGACCTGGAGGGGAAGAAAGCAAAGGGACGTGGCTGCCTCACAGATCATGCGCCCTGATTCCATCCAGAGACCCCACTATAGAACAGGAGCTGGAGAAGTGAGGGGTGGACAACTGGACGGACTGAAGGACAGGAAATTCGCAATGACCCTTGGCGTCTGTTCAGGAGTCGGGAGATGACCAGGCTCTCTGAGTTCCTTGGTTCGGCTGGCCATGACACAGCAGCCCGGGGATACCCTTGCCTTTTGCAGACAAAGCTTAGGGCACCGCCAGCACATGCAAAGCCCACGTGGCCACATGGGTGACCCCAGGGCATGAGTCCCGGTCTCCACTGACTCCCTGACCCTTTGCCTCCTGTCACTGTCCCCATGGTGCCCTTGGTATCCACGCAGATCCCTCTCTGGGACCTAAGGACGCTGCTGCTGGCCAGGGGAGCCATCAAGGAATCAGGCATAGGGCTCTTCCGTCCCTGTATGTAAAACACCCTCTGACTTCTTATGACCTAAGATGTAAACTTTTGAAAAGTTAAACACAGATTTCTGGTAGGCAAAGCATTAAAAAAGAAACCATAGAACAGAGCCACTTCTGGTCAAGTGTGAAGCCAGAGAAGGCTCCCAGGGACAGGCAATGAAGAGATCTAGTTTCGTAAGATTAGAATCCACTATTTTAGTCCAAAGAGCTTCTTGACTTGAGGGCATCATTGTGTGGGTGGGGGGTGGCAGTGGGGGTCCCCCGTGCAGCCCATCCACTGAGAGGAAGGCAGGCCCTGGGAGTTTTAGATGCTGCTTCCCCCCTCCCTCACACTGTCCCGCACAGAGGAGCCTCCGTGACGGCCCTCGGGACCCGGGCATCCTCCGTCCACCCTTGCATGGATGGACACAGCATCTCCACGAAGTCCGGGCCATGCCTGGCTTCTTGTACACACATTTCCATGGCCGAAAGCAGTGTGTGTCCCTGGGTGGCCCATCAGAAATGCTTGCCCCCAAGGCTGTTGCTCAGAGGTGGGTTTTAAAACAGAAGACGTGGGCTGAACTTTCGATCTCCCCAGAGTGGAACAGGCCAACAAGAACAGCAAGGGCAAACCCCCAAACACGCGGACGCAGCTTGGCGCGCCGGGACTGGCGACTGGCCTCTGGCCTCTGGCTGACAAGCTGCTGAGCCTGTTTTCCTGTTGCCTTGGCTGGTAACTGTCGTGCACTTTTCCGGGTGTACTGCTCCTGGGTCAGGGGGCCCCACAGTCTTCCAGAAGCCCGCACCACATCAGGTTTGGGAGGGGCACACCTGGCTCTCGACTGCCTTTCCTCTGGTTGTCAGGATTCAGGCCCGTTTCGATCATTCCATCTTCCTACCCCTGGAGACTAGGTCTCAGCCTCGGTTCCCTCCAGGGGACACGACACCAACCTTGCAACTGGGTCACCCTCTGACACAAATCACCTGTCATCCCGTCAGGAAAGGTGAGCAGCCTGACCTTCACAGCCGAAGTGTCAAGTCAGGGTGCCCAAGCAGTGTCCCGAGGCTCGAGGCCGTGGGAGACGGGTACACAGCCCAGAGCGGGCAGGGAGATGGGGGTCAGGGACACGGAAATTTCCAAGGGCCCGCCGGCACAGCTCACCAAGCGTTTCCCAGCCCCCGCCTTGGATGTGCTGGCAGAGGCAGACACTGGCCACGAGCACCAGTGGGAGAGTCCCCGCGGAGCTACCTCCCTGACCTCTGAAGCCTTACTCAGCAGCATCCTTCTCCACCGACTTGGCTCTGCCTGATGAATGGTGGTTTCTGAAAGCTACAGTGGCAGGGTTTGCTGGCCTGCGGACAATTCTGCCAGAGGGTCTTCTGGGAAGTCCCCCATGCTCCGGGCTCCGGGTCCCTGGGAGACTTCCCATCAGGGCTGCTGGGAGGGAGTCCAGGCTCCCGCACCTGGCGCAGGTTGGAAGGGCGGGGTGATGGCCTTGGTCCCTCAAAACAGACAACATGCCTGGGACAGACAAACCAGCTTCTCCCATCCCTAAAACAACAGCCCGGCACGGATCCTCCACCCGCCTACTCGCTCTACACAGCAGGACAGAAGTTCATGGGCAGTCACTATGTCTTTGAAGTAAGACAGCCCAATGGCACCCAGCCCAGGGCCACCCTGGTCCCTAATGAAACCCCCAGAGGCAGCCGGGAAATTCCTGAGAAGAGAGCAGCTCTGCCCAAAGCGGCCTCTTACCGTTTTGTTTGGGCAGGAAACACCTCGGCCTCTCTAATGTAAAGCTTTGTTACGTCTGGTGAAAACAAACTCTTTCACAGAACACTGGGGAGGAGGAATGTAAGCACCGGCTACTCTGAGCGGCTCGTGCGGGCACTGAAACTTGTCAGCGGAGGCCGCAGGGCAGGAAAGCTACACACAGCATGTGCCAGGCTGTGTCCCGGTGACCGCCCCATCTTGCAGGGACACCACACAGCGCCCATGGGCCACAGAGAGCCCGTGACAGAGCGTGGCCCCAACATGTGTGGGGGAGGGTGCGGGCACCGCCAGGCCCAGTTCCAGAGGGCCGCTCAGGTCCCAGTGGTGGGTGTTAGACCCCACTGGGCCCGGGTCCCCACCCTAATGGAGGAGAAATGAAACAGCGTTTCCTCTGGCTTTTCCCTGAAACGCCCAGCGGGAGCATGAAGGCAGGCTCAGGAAAACGCCCCAACCAGTCGTGTCGTGGCTCGCTCCAACCCACTCCCAACAGCCCCTTGTAAGAACGTGCATCGGGGTCTGTCTCTGGAAGGCCACACAGCGGCACGACCCACCGAGAGGCCGCGCTTCCGCCGAACACGTCCCTCACGCCTGCTGTCTTCCTTGCCCTTCTCTCCCGGCGTGCCACCTTTCATTCACAGACAAGATGAACGTGGGTGTGTGGTGCCCACACCTGGACATGAATTGCGTGCCCAGCTCCCCGCGACCTACGGCAGTCTGCACCCCATCCTGACAACAAAGGAGTGACGAGGATGGAACTAATTACCACAATTGTCTAAGGGGGCGAGTCGTGGCCAAGTGTCACCCCTCTGTCATCTGTCCCCAGGACAGACCTCACTTCAGAGTGGGGCTGCCAGGGAGTTAAAAATGTGTATGTACACACGTGTGCATGTGTATCTGTGTGTGAGTGTCTTCAAGGCCCAAACACCGCTTCCTCTTGGCCTCCCAGGGCAGGCTGAGGGCTGGCAGGCGGGGTAGCGGGTGCTGCTGCTCCCTGGGGCCCTTGCTAAGGAGGCCTGCCAACCCCATGGCTCTGGGCGGCTCCCTGGGTCTCGAGGAAGCTCCTCACTTTCAATCAGCTGGGAGCACCAGACAGAAGGAGGAAGGGGGAGGGGAGCGGCCATCACAGGGACAAAGGATCTCCGTGATGAGGCTGCAGACCACGGCCCAAGCATGCCGGGTGAACAGAAGGCACGGGAGACCACGGGGCCTATGGGTGCAGCAACAGAAAACCGTCTGTCAATGGCCAGCTGGACAGAGGACCCAAGTTCAGGGGCTTAGCTCTCACTCTCAAAAAACTAGAAGGTTATTCTCCCTTCACTGTGCTCAGGACAGGCGCTGTGTTCTCGAGGGAAGTTGTCAACGGTCTGAAAGCTGCACCCCAGCTCCTGCCCCACTTGAACTTGTCATAAGATCAAGGGCTGTGCCGGCTGCTGGGAAAGACTTGTTGGCACGATCGGATCAGGATGTGGGCCCAGGGCCCCGGGAGGCGGAAAGCAGTTCGGGTCCACAGACGTTGGTGGAGCGTCTCCTAGGGACTGGTCCCTGGCGGGGTGTTAGTTACTGGGAAATACACAAGACAGGGGCCCTGCCCAGGGAGATTTTACAGGTTCATCCAGAGCGGAGGCACACACTCTCAGGATTGGGCTTAACAGGGAACACCGAACGCCCAGGGTGCTAGGGATTAACCCAGGTGTATGAGGGAGGAGCGCTTCCTGGGGAGCATCCGGCCTGAGTTCATTCCTGACGAATTAGTAAGGACCTGCCTGCTGAGGACACGGGGCGGAGCACTCGGGGTGAGCAGGGCCGCCCAGCAAGCTTGACACCCTGTGGAGAGCTGCAGGTAGCCTGCTCCCGTGGAGCACCTGCAGGAACCACAGCAGGTGGGCTGAACGGAGGCAAAGGGGAAAGAAGACCCGGCAGGTGACAAAGGTAGCAGATCGATGCAGGCCCACCTGGGTACAAACCACAGAGGACCCCCCCCCACCATGTGCTCACTGTAGTTTCTGTCGGCCAGACTCCCAGTGTGCAGGGTTGGCTGTTAATTAGCTGCGCCCCGGCTGCCACGCAGGGGGGCCACTGCATGTCTCCTCTGCTCGTGGTCCTGCTCAGTGGTCACTCGGGGCCTCTAGCTGTCCCCTACTGCCAGCCTACCTAGGGGACGAACCTATCCTTTGAGGAGCTCCTTAAAAAATTCTAAAAATTTTTGTTTCTGTTTCAAAAGCTCTATTCTAAGGTAGACTGGCTGAAAACTCAGCCTCCCCGGGCCAGCACGATACAGCAGGTGTGCCTGCCATTCGGGTATTTTCTTGCACAAATCACCTGCGTGTATCATTTGCCTGTTTCTCTGGAGAGATCGGCCATCCCTGAATCTCGATTTTTAAGCGCCCTCTATTATGTTGTGTGTAGACATAATGCAAACGTCTTCAAGCGTCATCTCTGCCTGTGGTTTTCTTTCCCCTTTCTTTCAACTGGGTTTGGAAACACAGCCTTTTAAAAAAAATATTAAGTGAAATTGATCAATCATCTTTATGTTTATCTTCTTCATATCTTAAAAAAAAATGAAGCCCTGCCCTTTCACAGGATCACAAAGATATTTGCTTCCACGTTTTCATTTAAAGAAGTAGAAGTTTTCATTTTCGGACACTATGTCTGTACTCTCCTTGGGGTGGATTCTTGTATTTGGCGTGAGGTAAGGGTAGCTCCTCTTTTCCTTACCAGACAGCCGGCTGTGCTGAGACCCCGTGCTGCGTGGGGCGTCCTGCTGGCCCTGACCGGCAGTCGGCCCTCTGCTGCATCAACTTCTGCACGAACTCCGGTTCGTTTCTGGGGTCACTTATCTGTTCTGTCGGTGCATCTGGCCCTGCGCCAGTACCACAGTGGCCAGATTATGACACCACCTCTGCTCTGGAGATGCAACTTTAACTGTTGATCAGGCCAGAGAGGGGAAACATTCTCCCCTCCGAGGACGCGCGCCAGGGACAAAGGTAGATGGCCAAGCAGAGCTGCCGGCCGAGGGAAGAATAAGCGGTTCCTCCGGCGCCCGTGTCCCTGTCGAGGCCCCCACCCTTCCTCCCAGCAGACACGGCATGGACACCCTCTGCCCTAAAGACTGGAGTCCAATGGGCAAAGGGGCCCTGACCGGTGTGGCTCAGCTGGTTGGGCCTCGTCCTGCAAAGTGAAAGGTTGCAGGTTCGATTCCTGGTCAGGGCAAGTGCCTGGGTTGTGGGTGTGGTCCCTGGTCAAGGCATGTAGGGAAGCAACCAACCAGTGTCTCTCTCTCACATCGATATCTCTCCCCCTCTCTTTCTCCCTCCCTCCTCCTCTCTCTAGAAATAAATAAGTAAAATCTGTAAAAAATTTTTTAAAAAATTACAGGCCAAGGGGAGCTGGCTGTGCAGCCTCAGCGTCCACCCCTGGCCATGGGTTCTGTGTCTGTCTTTCTGTGGCCGGGAAGAAGAAATGCGGCCGCTTTGCCCACTTCCGGTGCTGACTGCTGTTTGCTCTTCCTGCATGAACATTTCCAAAACTCCAACTGTTTCTCTCTTCCTGTCACTTGCCCCTGCCTTGGATTTCCTGAGTGGATTTTGTCCTGATGGATGTACTCTGTGGGTTTCGGAAGCCTCCTCGAAGCCCGTTTCGAATGAGGTGAGGGATGAATAAACACAAGTACTGTCTCAGGTGCCCCCTCTGCCCCTCCCCAAGTTTACACTGTGCTGGTGCTTCGGGCCAAGGCCTAGGGGGACACCACTTGGTGAATCACTGCATCCACGCTTCCTGAGGACGATGGAGCTGCCGAAGGTGCAGCTGGGACCACCAGAGGGCTGTGCGAGCACAAGGAAAATCCAGCCCGACACCTTCTTCCAAATCTGTACTTACGTTTGTGGCTTAGGAAGCACCTCGGGGCCCTTTGGGGTAAGAAAAGCAGCATGAATCTAAGCAAATATTATGACGCAAATGACTTGGCGGTTGCTAAAGAGCGTGAGGCCCCCCGGAGAGCCGCCGGAGGGGGATGACTTATTTTCTGCGATCTGCACTCCTTGTGATTGTAAGAGTCTCTCACTGAACCCCTGGCACTGCCCTGGTAGTGCCCGCCGATCCTGTTGCTATGGTTACTACAATTAATTACATGCTTAACTAGCCTGACTAGGACACTGCGGCAGTTCAATTAAAATCCGATTTTATTCTGCCTGGCTTTTCGAGGCTTTTCCTGGGCCTCCAGCTCTGACAACCGCCCTCAGCATGGATGAAAGGGTCCGTCCGGGAGGTGGCTGAGTCCACCTCCCAGGGGCATCTTTGGCTCGAACTTGACGGGACAAGGCTCTGTTGCCCTGAAACAGACCTTGGTCCAAGGGCCATTCGGGAGATTTGAACCCAGCAGCTGAGCCAATCGTGAAACTAACACCAGTGGGGAGACGGCGACCACGAGGAGACCGTCTTTGCCTTTTTAATTTTAATAAATGCATTTAGATCAGAATGAGGGCACCCAGGGCTCCTAACTCGGAGGCCTTGCCAGCACTGGCCGGACATCTAGAGATATGCCCTGTGGACCTGGCCCCCTCCCTCCCTGTCAGTTCAGGGGCCGAGAGACACTCCTGGAGCCAATGGTATCTCTGGATCTACCCGACACAATCCCTGAAGGTGGCCAGAACCGCCCATTGCCCTCTGGCTTCCCTGGGGGCCCTGAGGTCCCTGGCACAGAGCGGGGGTGGGGAAGGGTAGTGGTTGCTCAGGTAAGCTTGACGACACTCATCATGCTCTGGTGGAGCCCTTGGCCACCGCAGATGTCACAGAGGAGCCCCAGAGTCTCACGTGTCCTTCTCACAAACTGATGCTCCCATGTGGGTGGGCTACACCTCACCAACTGCACTGAAGGAGAATTAGATGAGGAAAATGTCCTGGGGACAGCTGTACCTTATACAATCACCATGGCAACGCTGCCACCACAGGGAGATCTATCTGGGCCAAAGCAGAGAAGAAAACAGGGTGGCCGTGGTGGGCGTGTGCCTGCAGCCCCGTCCACCCCCATCCCGGCCACTGCAGCCGCCTGCCACCGCAGGCAGATAGAGACTAGAGATGCTGCGGAGACCGAATCAGTCGTGTCTCGCCCAAATTCTCACGCAGAGGCCGACCCCAGTGTAACTGTCCCTGGAGTAAGGAAGTAATTCAGTCTTAAGGGTGGAGCCCCACCCCCAGGAGGAGTGGGGTCCTTAGGAGAACAGACACTGGTGCCCCTCCCCTCTGGGCCATGGGAGGCCTCGGCTGGAAGGCAGGCTTCTCCGAGAGCCAAGAAGAGAGGCCTCTGGTGGAAATACACGGGCCAGCACCTTGACCTTGGACTCCTCGCTGGGCAGCCGCCACAACAATGAATGGAACTGAGAATAATAAATCGTGTCTTATTTCTGATCTTCGGGGAAACGCTTTCCATGTCGCACCAGAAAGTATAATGTTTGCTGTGGCGTTTTTGAGCTGCTTCTTAGCACTTTAAGGAGTTGTTTTGTTTTGTTCTTGTTTTTTCTATCACTTGTTTGCTGAGCCTTATTGGATTTTATCAAATGTTGATTCTGGGCCCATTGAGATCATCACATCATTTTGTTTCTTTATTCTGTCCGTGTGATGAAAAACACTGGCTGATTTTCCCACGTAAAAATGAATCTTATATTCCTGGAATAAACCCAACTTCAAGGTGACACATTGCCTTTTTTTATATATTGCTGGGTTTATTTCACTAAGATTTGATTTAAAATTTTTGTTTGTATATCCTGGAGAGGGATCTATAATTTTTCCTCCTGGTAAATGTTCATGTCACGTTTTGGCTTCAATGTAATGCTGACCTCAAAAGACAAGGTGACACGTAAGGTGATACATGGCATTTTGTCTTAATCTTCTGGAGAAGTTACTCACGCTTTCTGTCATTTCTCACTTCCGTGTCTGCAGGAACTCCCCAGTGAGCCGAGCAGCTATGCCCACAAGTTTCGTGGTGGGAATTTTGTTAATTACAGACCCAAACTATTCCATCCCAATAGAATTATTTGGATTTTAGAATCTTCCTTCGTGTTTCTGTTTTGACTGTGGTTTCCGTAAATTGTGGTTTCCATAAATTGTGGTTTTCTAAGAAATTTCTCACTCCACCTGTATTTTAAAATTCTATTGAAATAAAGTAGTTCATAATATCCTCTCATTTTCTTTAAACGTCTGTAGAATCTGTGGTAATTACTTTTACATTCCTGATATTGGTAATATGTCTTTTTCTCTTGATCACTCTTCCTAAGGATTTAATTTTGCAAATAACTGGCTGAGCTTTGCCACTTTTCTAATGTATATTTGTTCTATGTTTGACTAATTTCTGCTATCAGCATTCTTACCATTTTTCTTCTTTCTCTGGGTTTAACTTGATAGACTTTTAAAATTTCTGCTCTGGCAACAATCAACAAAGCAACAGATGATTAACTTTTAGCTAGTCTTTTCTTCTGATACACTTTTTTTAAATCTTTTTATTTTTTAAAGATTTTGTTTATTTATTTTTATTTTTTTATTTTAATTGTTGTTCCTGTACAGTTTTCTGTCTTGTGCTCCCATTCCAGCCCACCGCCCCAGCCCTCCCCACCCCCCTCCCATTTCCACCCCCGCTAGTTTTTGTCCATGTGACCTTTATACTTGTTGCTCCAAACCCTTCCCCTTCCCCCCTGAAATTCCCTCCCCTCTCCCCTCTGGTGACTATCAACCCCTTCTCCATTTCACTGTCTTTGGTTATATTGTGCTTGTTTGTTTGTTCTGTTGATTAGGTTCCTGTTAAAAGTGAGATCATATGGTATTTGTCATTCACTGCCTGGCTTAGTTCACTTAGCATAATGCTCTCCAGCTCCATCCATGCTGTCGCGAAGGGTAGGAGTTCCTTCTTTCTTTCTGCTGCATAGAATTCCATTGTGTAAATATACCAAAGTTTCTTGATCCATTCATTTACTGATGGGCACCTAGGTTGCTTCCAACACTTGGCTATTGTAAATTGTGCTGCTGTGCTGGATAGAGCAATCTTGGATGTAGGTCTTTGATTTTCATGACTTGGAATACCTCTTTCCAGCCCCTTCTTGCCTGTAAGGTCTCTTTTGAGAAATCCGCTGACAGTCTGATGGGAACTCCCTTGTAGGTGACTGTCCCCTTATCCCTTGCTGCTTCTAGAATTCTCTGCTTCATTTGAATCTTGGCTAATGTAATGATGATGTGCCTTGGGGTGTTCCTCCTCGGGTCCAACTTCTTTGGGACTCTCCGAGCTTCCTGGACTTCCTGGAAGACTATTTCCTTTGCCAGATTGGGGAAGTTCTCCTTTATTATTTGTTCAAATAAGTTTTCCACTTGTTGCTCTTCTTCTTCCCCTTCTGGTACCCCTATA